>RJWM01018649.1:0-40629 GCA_004363535.1 Dasyprocta punctata
CCAGGGACCCGGCGGACTGGAGAGACGTTACACAGGTGGCACTGTGTGGTGGCTGCCCCACTGTCTGATTCTTGCTGTCTTACATATCAGCTTTGCCTGAGTTCAGTTTCAGAGCTGTTCTGAAAACATGAAGGCAGAGGCATTACCCGTGGGCACAATGCTGTCTTCTTCCTAATGCCAGAGTGGCTTGCTAACAGGGGAATCCACCTCACTGTGGATAATGCAAGAGCAGAAAAAGAAACCTGAATCATGGCCAAGACATCCACGATAGCTTTGGACCTAGCACGAGTTTTCACACCATCTCTGTCAGAAATGAACTCTTGGGCCAGATGGTCTAAATTCCAAGGAACAGGCTGATGTGGCAATTGCTATATAACTGGATTTTTAAAACTGATTATCAAAACTTTTAATGTTGCATTATGTATGGTTCATTTACTTAACCTTATGTTTTAATTTAATCTATTCCTATTGAATACACAGATTCAGTTTTTGATGTTTTTGCATCACTGTGCAAAGTCATTCCACATGAAGAAATAACTCTTCAATAGGGTAAAATCATAAGAAAGATATAGATCCTGTTCTGTCAATATTTTTTTAACTGAGGGAAACAAATACTAAATAGTCATGATGGCAGTGAGGGTGTTCAGCTTTACATACATTGCTACATTCAAGCCCAGTCATAACCCTCAGAGATGCGTGCCCTTGATACCCGTGGGTTACAGATGTCAGTGATGAAACATAGAAAAGTCAACTCTGCCCAAGGTCTCAGAATATTTAACTGAGTACATAGTGGGAGTGAAAAAGAATTCTGTCAGTTCGGAGTTCGTGATGTTATTAACAATCATTTTTATTATCCCACTTTATAAACAGGGCACAACTTAGATTTCCATATTCTCTGAGTTGTGCAGACAAAGTGTTCTGGAGATGGAAAATTAAACTCAAGTCTAAATGTGACTGAGTGAACCCTCAGGTGCACAGATGATTGCTGAACCATCTAGTCATGCTCCTGGCTCTGCATATGATTTAACTTTTTGCTTGATTCACTAGACTAAACACTCACTGGATGAGTACAGTTATATGTATTTGCTTATTATTTTACTAATTTATTTTCATTGATATATGTTTATATACATAATATCTACATTTATTTTGCATATGTAGATATATATATAGCCTTGATCATTTTCAATAACTTTTCCCTCTCCCCAATTTCTCTCCCTCACCACTTCCCCAATCCCTTTCTTTACCTTTAGAAAGTTTGATTTTTGTTTCCCACTATCTTCTTTTTATTTCCCTCTTTAATTAATTTGTATTTGTGTTCTGATGCATGAAAAATCATTTGATATTTAACTTTCTGTGTTTGACTTATTTCACTTAACACTGCAGTCTCAAGATCATCCATTTTCTTGCAAATGACATACTTTCTTATCTGGGTAACCTCAGCATCGAGGTGCTGGTGCCATTGACCACCAGTCCAGCACTGGGACAATGGGCGCAACAGGTTCCCTGAGTCTCCGCACTTTTGTTCCACACAGAAGCAAGCAGTGTTCAGCACTGTGAACCTCCTGCCACCCAGAGCTCACAGCCTGGTGCAGACCTGGACATGGTCCACCCTCCTCTGATGCCTGAGTTACCTCAACTACTCTGCCACAATGATGGGTAAACATTAGTCATTATTAGTAAAATGGGTGCATTGTGAGACTGTGTAGTGAAATAAATCAGACACACAGCTTAAATTTTGCATTCTATCGGTTGTATAAGAAACCTAGAAATACATAAAAAGCAAAATAAAAGGTATCATAAGTAATAAGAAATAAGGAGGTAAATGTTTTGCAAATGTGAAGGGGCCCAGTAGGTGTAGGGAGCTGAGGGAAAAGGGAGAAAGAAGAATGAAGATGTGTTGTGTGTGTGCCACTTCCCACTGGGAGTGCAGCCATCATGTCCTGTGATCACAGACTAACAAAACTCAGTATTAAAAAGACAACAGTGCTGTGGCCACAGGTTATTTACTTAGCAACTGATCATTTAAAGACTTTAAAGAAAAATACAGAAAGTTGTACAAGCATAGAAAATCCTTGACTCTTTAAAAGGAGAAGACTCAGATTTTGCCTGTAAACAACAACTTCATAAAGATGACCGGGAACACAAGAAATTATCTTGGCAAAACATAGAGTCATTGTTGCATAGGCCAATTACCTAAAAAAGTAAGGAGACCACTTTCAGCGTTTTCCACTGGCAGCACACCAGTACTCCAAAGAAATTTTTATTTTACAACAAGGTACTTTTGTATTAATGCTCAATTTTCAGAGTATAAAAGCAATTCCTTCTGTCCTTAGCCATGTTGATCATGTCTGAAATGCTTCTCACAAGACTCATATTCTTCCACACCCTTCTTATAAACCTTTCAGCTATTTGCCCTACATTTTTCTTCTTTCTTATTTTTTAAAAATACATCAATTCTACTTTAGAATAAAAATTACTCTATACCTCTGATGAAATAAAGCAAACATGATGTATCAGTTATGTTTCACTGAGGAACCACATATATAAATATAAATATTTATATATATTATAATATATATGTATGATATAATACATGAGTGGTATAGTATATGTATAGATAAGATATAAAGGATTTACCAGGTAGGTTTACAATGACCACCCACAGAGTCAGGGATGAAATAGCGCAAAAGAGCCTTCAACACACTGGCCAGCCAGGGGGTCCAGTCAAAAGCAAAGGCCCTGAGCTCACCGCAGACTTCTGTGCGAGTCCATATTCAGAATCCACTAGAAGGAAGAAGAATCTGCACCAGAAGCCTGGAGAGGAACATCCGAAAGTGACAGCGAAGACTGGAGCTCCTCCAAAGAAGCAAAACGGAGGGAGACTTCCTTCTTTCCCTTGTTATTCTATCCAGGCTACAAGCCTGTGCGCAGTGTGAGTTTTCCCTCTTCAGTAAATTCATCATCCAGACACATGCAGAAACAGCGCATTTCACAATCACCTTGGGACAACAGGGAACTATTGCACATTCACACACTGTTGTTTTTCCTTAGTAAACTGTGTCTTATCATGTTTGTTTGCTTGTACATAGAGCTTTGAACCATTTCCTTTACTGTTTTGAGTCATCTCTCATACATATATCAGTTACAGGCAAAATTAATAAATAAATACATTAATTAATTAATTAATTAAAAATAGCCAAGCTTACTTTAATCATTGGTGATGTTAATTTCTTGTGATCACTAGAGGGCAGGCAGTCACAAACTATGTTGCTCCAGGAACTTGCAATTGGTAGTTTCTTCTATCATATTTTCAAGAATCCTGGGCTTTCTTGTGCTACATTTTGTTGGCATTGGGACAGAACATGCATCCTAACAGTTCCAATATCTTTAGTCTCCCTGTCTTATAAAAGGATAGAGGAGGAAGAACTTTAGTTTTATCCTCTTAAATTTTTTCACTTAGTCCAACAATTAAGTTCTTTGTACAGATTTTTCTCAGCTTCACCTTGTATTATTGGAAAGAAGAAAAACAAAACTTTCTCACATTCAGAGGATATTTTTCAGGAGTAAACATATTTTACTTACTTCCTCATAATTCACCTGATTTTAATAATTAGGTTTGCAAATTTATGTGCAGATGATACACTAAACAGCTCCACATGAAGTTATTTTTTCTGTGGACAGTTTTGCAACTTTGAAATATTTTAAGTTTATTTTATTCTTAACACTAGGTAGGAAAAGTTATACATTTGTATTACATATTATTGCTCAAAATATGAAACATGTACTGTTTTTAACACATCAAACCAATATTGGGGAAATATTGGCAAGTGATAGTCTCTTGTGATGGTGAATTTTATGCATCCATTTTATTGAGCTCATGAAGGCCCCCAAACATCAGGTAAAACATTTTCACAGAAGTTGTGCGAGAGTGTTTCTGGAAAATATGAGCATTTGTAACAGCATAATAGGTAAAGAACATTGCCCTCACTAATGCAGGTGTCTTTGAACACCGTGAGGACTGGAATAAACAAAACCCAGCGTGCAAGGGAGGGGATTCCCTGTGAGACCAGACATCCATCTGCTCCTGCCCTAAGACATGGGGGCTCCAGGTTGGTGGTCTTCACCTCAGACTGGAGCTCCTGTCCTTGGATTGCCTGTCACAGGCATTTATGATTACTCTAAATTATTCCGCAGACAAAACTTGTTCCAGCCTTGAAGATGGAAAACAGTGGAGCATCTTTGCCTTCACAGTTGCAAAAAATTCTTTTAGTACACTTTTAATTCTGAAGATTTATTAGTTTTGTCTTTCTGTAGATTCAGTAGAAAACCTTGTTTTGTTTATATCTGGTCTTTTGCTTTTATTTGGTTGGCAATATTCTGTCTCCTAGCTCCATGAGTTTTTATAAATTTTTTTTTTAATTTTCCATAGGAAACTAACCAATCTCCCTTTCTTTCAGGTCAGCTACAGGATCTCATTTTGGTTTTTTGGTAATTCTTTTCTCTTGGTTCTTCATGTTACTTGAAGCTTTGAGCTGCTGTTTTACTTGAGGTAGAGCCATACTCCAGGAAAATGATACATCCAGAAGGCCCTCTCATAGAGATTTTGTTGACATTCATAAAATTTTCATGACTACATCTGGCTCACTCCTCTTGATATCTCTTGGGGTGGGGGCTGGATCTTAGGATGTGCCTTAGCCCAATCCCAAAGTCATGGTAGATATTGAAAGTTGCTTTTATTTTCCCCAGGGTTTCCCCTGACAATGCTTTCCAACTCATGGGAGGGATATAGATATAAAGATTCAGGAAGCTCAAAGACTCAAAGAAAGACCAAAAAGAGATAGCATTCTACAAAATATATTATAAATTGTCGAGATAAAAGAGAATCTTGAAAGTAGCCAAGAGAAAAGGAGCCATCACAATTGGAAAACCTCCCAAAAACTATAAACAGTCTTCAGACTAGAAACTTTTCAAGTCCAGAGAGAGTAGGATGAAACCTCCAAAGTGCCAAAGGGGAAAAGAATCTCCATCATGAATATTATACAATGCAATTCTCTCCTTTAGAAATCAAGAAAAGCTAAGAGTGTTACAAGACCAACAATAGCCAAGGGAGTTCGCTGACCCGAGGCAGGCCTGACAAGACGTCTTCAAGAAGTTCTGGACATTGGACCAAAACTATGAGAAGTAATGGTGGAAAAGCTGAAGTTGGGAGCACACGAAGTTGGAGCTTCTTAGAGAAAACAAGGAGAAGCCCTTGACTGCTGAGAGAGCTCCAAAGAAGAAAGCACCAGGGTTTCCATGCAGACCTTAGTGGCTGTGTTGTTGGGCACGTGGAAATGAAACACCGTGGTTCCCCTTTGCATCCAGACCTCTGGTGTCCGGAGAAGACTTTCTGCACAGGCTCGTGTCCCTGGGCAGACCTCGGTGAGTTTCTATCCGTGGGTCCCCACTCTCTCAGGAATTATCTCAGTTGCCTCAGGTCCTCATCCTCACTATCTGCTATGTCTCTAACTCCTGGCCTCAGGTCTGGCCAACAGACACCGAATGCATGAATCTCAATCCCTCATGGAAAATTCTCAAAAGGATTGTTCGAAAAAATATTAACAGTTTTTGGAACACTAAAATCATATAAGATATCATGTATTATATGTTTACTTGGCATAGTAGAATGAAACCACAAGTCATTAACAGGAGGAATTTTGGATATTCACAGATACTTGAAAATTAAAAAGTACATGCCTGAAAAAAATATATTTCCTGAATTCAGAAAAGACATGATCCTGGATTTCAAGGAAGACATTAAAGACGATATTTGGGCAAGGTTCTCGTGGTGCCACACTCCAGGGTGTGTTCTGTCTTGCTGCCTGGGTCCCAGAGGTCTCGGCCCCCACCCAGTAAGGCAGAGGCTCCAGCAGCACAGTCAGAGAGTGCACACTCAACAGCTGCACAAAGGATCCAGCTCTACCCAGTCCTGCATCTCAGCGCAAACCACCAGGGGAACACCCAGCCAGCCTGGCAGGACACAGAAGTACTGAACCCAGCCAAGCTCAGAGCCCCAGAGCTGCTCATCACGAACTGGCCAGTGTAGCTGCAGGGCCTTAGAGAACTTGAGATCTGCCCATCAGAGCACAAGGCATGAGTGCCATTGTTCAGGGATGTGTCCTGTGCAGCAAGTCCTTGAGGTTGCAAACCCGCGCAACCAGGAGCAAGGCCCTGGCACTATACGCCTGGGACTCTCCTGGTTTGCCCAGTGCGGCACTCCAGAGGCTCTGAACTCACAACAAGGTGCAAGGTCTGGGTGGCACCACACTCTGGGGTGTGCTCTGCCTAGCCGCCTGGATCCCAAAGGTCTTGGCCCCCACCCAGCAAGGTGGAAGCTCCAGTAGCACACTCCAGGAGTGCACCCTCACTAGCTGTGCAGAGGATCCAGCTCTACCCAGTTCCTCATCTCAGGGCAAACCACCAGGGGAGTGCCTGGCTGGACTCGCAAGACACATAGCCCAGCAACCCAGAGCAACCCAACAAAGTACATCAGGAGAACACATGGCCAGCCTCACAAACCACAGAACACAAGGTTCCAGCGCCATAATCTGGGAGTGTGCCCCAGCTAGCCACAGGGATATTGGAGGACTGAAGCTCTACTCAACACAGAGTTCCAGTACAATTCATTGGGAGGCTGCCTACCCAGTCACACAAGTCCCAGAAGAAAAAGACAAAACGAAAAACCAAGAGGCAATTTCAATCCCCCAGCCCACTAAGAACAAACCCAAGAGACACCAAAATGGAAGACACTGGGAGTCACACAACTGAACTTTCTGAAATGATAGCAAATGCAGCTCAATGAATCTATAGAGAAACACAAATCAGGAATAATCTCTCAGCTAAAAAATAAAATGACAATCATTATGAAAGAAATGTGCATATCTAAAGAAGATCAAGATAAAAAATAGAAGAACATAAGAAAATGATGGAAACTGAGCAAACAATATAAGACATAAATAGAATGCATGAAACAGATTCAAAGGGAAATTTAGGAAATGGAAAATTCCATGGAAAGTTCGAAAAATCACTTGAATGCAGCTGAAGATAGAATCTCAGACCTTGAAGAGAGCATGGAAGCTTAAGACCATGAAAGAAAAGATCTATTAAAAATAATAAGGAACCAAGAAATAACAATTCAATGGATGCAAGATGATGCCAAGAGAAATAACATAAGATTAATAGGCATAAATGAAAAAGCAGGGGTCAATACTAACGACCTGCGAAGACTATTCACCGAAATAATAGCAGAAAATTTTCCAAACATGGGAAGACAATCTGATATACAGATATGTGAGGCATACAGAACCCAAATTAATCATAACCAAAATAAACCTTCAACCAGACATACAATAATTAGGGTATCAGAAATACAGCACAAGAAAAAATATTAAAAGCTGTCAGAGAAAAGCAGATCACCTATGAAGGAAAGCCTAGCAGAATCATGGCAGACTTCTCAACACAAACATTTAAGTCAAGAAGAACTTGGAGTGAAGAATTTCAAATCCTGAAAGAAACAACTTCCAACCAAGATTGATGTACCCTGCAAAACTATCCTTAAAAACTGTTGGAGAAATAAGATTCTTCCATGAAAAGAACAACTGAAGAAATTTATGGCCACCAAACCAACACTAGAAAGAGTACTGAAAGACACTCTAGAAAGAGACAAAGATAGCCACAATCTTAAGAACAACAACAAAAGGAAACCACTAAGCAGGGCAATAAATAAACAGAAAATGTAGAAAACCAACAACAGAAAGGTATCATGACAGGGATGAACAAGTACATATCAGTTATATCAATCAGTTTAAATGGTCTCAACTCACCAATAAAAAGAAACAAACTAGCAGAGTGGGTTAAGAAACAAAATCCAACAAAATGCTGTGTACAAGAAACAAATTTAACTCAAAAGGAAATTCACAGACTAAACATCAAAGGCTGGAAAACAATACTCCATGCAACAGGAAAGGAGGAAAAAGCAGGGGTAGCAATTATGTTTGCAGACAATATGAACTTCAACCCGAAAATGATCAAAAGAGATAAAGAAGGTCACTACATACTTGTTAGGGGAAAACTTCAAGAGGAACAGATTACAATCATAAATATATATGCACCGAATATAGGAGCACACAACTATGTAAGACAATTCTTAATAGATATGAAAAACCAAAAAACAATAATACAGTTATAGCAGGGGATCTTAATACCCCACTGTCACAGACAGACAGATCCACCAAACAAAAATCAGCAAAGAAATAACAGAACTGAATCAAACTTATGAACAAATGGACCTACTAGATGTGTACCAAGTATTCCACTTATCAACATCAGAATACACATTCTTCTCAGCTGCACATGGGTCATTCTCTAAAATAGATCTATGCTGGCCCACAGAACATGCTTAAGTAAATGCAAAGGAACTGAAATAATTCCATGCATATTTTCTGACCATAGCGCAGTAAAATTGGAAATGAATGACAAAAAAACCTACAAGAACCCCATAAACACATGGAAATTAAATAATACTCTCCTAAAAAACCAATGGGTCACAGAAGAAATTAAAGAAGAAATTAAACAGTATCTAAAATTGAATGAAAATGCAAATACAAATTACCGGAACCTGTGGGACACAATGAAAGCCGTCCTCAGAGGGAAATTCATAGCACTAAACACCCGCATCAGAAAAATGGAAAGAACACATTTAAACAACCTAATGCTGCACCTCGAACTTCTAGAGAAAGAAGAGCAAGTCAAGTCCAAAGCCCAAAGAAGGGAGGAAATTATCAAGATCAGAGCAGAAATTAATACAATTGAAACTAAGAAAACAATACAAAGAATCAATGAATCGAAGAGTTGGTTCTTTGAAAGAGTAAATAAAATTGATAAACCCCCAGCCAACCTTATCAAAAAGAGGAGAGAAAAAACTCAGATTCATGCAATAAGAAATGAAAAGGGTGAAATCACTACTGACTCTGTGGAAATGCAGAAGATCATCAACACCTACTTTGAAAACCTCACATAGATTCGATAACACAGAAGAAATGGACAGATTCCTAGAAACCTATGAATTACCAAAGCTAAATCAAGAAGATGTAAAACTGCTGAATAACCCAATTTCAGCTAATGAAATTGAAAATGTAATTAGAATCCTACCAACAAAGAAAAGCAGAGCCCTGATGGATTCACCAGTGAATTCTACGAGTAATTTAGGAAAGACTTAATGCCAACACTCCTTTCAATGAAATTGAGAAGGAAGTAAGTCTCCCTAACTCATTCCTAGAAACAAGTATTACCCTAATACCAACACCAGAGAAAGACCCAACCAAAAAAGAAAATTACAGGCCAATCTCCCTAATGAAAATAGATGCAAAAATCCTCAATAAAATACTGGGAGGTAGAGTACAGCAAGTTATCAGGAAGATTATACACCATGATCAAGTGAGATTTATCCCAGGAATGCAGGAATGGTTCAACATACACAAATCAGTAAATGTAATACACCATATTAACAGGACCAAGGGCAAGAATCACAAGATCATCTCAATAAGTGCAGAAAAAGTTTTCAACAAAATGCAACTCTCATTCATGACAAAAACCCTACAGAAAATCAGAATAGATGGTCTCTACCTCAACTTGATAAAAGCTGTATATCATAAACCAACAGCCAACATCTTACTAAATGGAGAAAAACTGAAAATTTCAAACTAAAATCAGGAAGAAGACAAGGATGTCCATTATCACCACTCCTGTTCAACACACTTTTGAAAATACTAGCCAGAGCAATTAGACAAGAGAAAGAAATAAAGGGAATAAGGATAGGAAAGCAAGAATAAAATTATCATTATTTGTGGATGATATGATTTTCTACATAGAAGACCCCCAAAAATCCATTAAAAGACTTCTAGATGTAATAACCAAATTCAGTAATGTTGCTCGATACAAGGTCAACACTCAAAAATCAATAGCATTCCTGTACACAAACAACAAAGTCACTGACAGAGAAATAAGGGAAACCACACCCTTCACTATAGCATCCAAAAAAACGAAATACTTACAAATCAATCTAACAAAGGAAGTAAAAGATCTATATAGTGAAAATTACATTACTCTGAAGAAGGAAATCGAAGATTTCAGAAAATGGGAAGATATTTTCTGTTCATGGATAGGAAGGACAAACATTGTGAAAATGGCAATTCTCCCAAAATTATTATACAGATTTAATGCAATCCCAATCATAATACAACTTGTCTACCTCACAGAGCTACAGAAAGCATTCCTGAAGTTCATCTGGAAACAGAAAAGACCTAGAATAGCAAAGGCGATTCTGGGCCACAAAGGTAAAGCAGGAGGCATCACAATCCCCGACTTGAAATTATACTACAAAGCCACTGTGATAAAATCAGCATGGTACTGGAATCAAAACAGACCTGAAGATCAGTGGAATAGATTAGAAGATACAGTCAGAGCTACAAACACACTTAGCCACCTCACCTTTGACAAAGGGGCCAAACATGCACATTAGAAGAAAGATAGCTTCTTTAACAAATGGTGCTGCAAAAACTGGCTTTCTATATGCCATAAGCTAAAACTAGATCCATGTCTATCACCATGCACTAAAATAAAGCCAAGATGGATCAAAGATCTGAATATTAAAACAGAGACACTAAACTTACTAGAAGACAAAATCGGTAAAAATCTTGATGACATAGGAGTAGGCAGAGAGTTCATGAACAAAAATCAAATTGCACGGGAAACACTTCCCAGAATCAACAACTGGGATCTCATCTTACTAAAAAGTGTTTGTATGTCAAAGGAAGTCTCCAACAGAGTCAAAAGAAAACCCACAAACTGGGAAAATATCTTAGTCAATTGTCCATCATACAAAGAACTTCTATCTAAAACATATAAAGGATTAAAAGAAATCAGGTCCCTAAAATTCAAGGACCCAGTCCAAAAATGGGCATCTGAGATGAGTACACACTTCTCAGAGAAAGAAGTACAAAGGGCAAATAAATATATGAAAAAAATGTTCAACATCAATGGTCATTTGGGAAATGCAAATTAAAACACTACTGAGATTACATCTCACTTTAGAAAGAATGGCCAAGATTAAAAAGTCAACCAACAACAAATGCTGGAGGGGCTGTGGGGAAAAAGGAACTCTTTTCCACTGTTGGTGGGAGTGTGGACTGGTGCAACCACTGTGGAAGTCAGTGTGGAGATTTCTCAAGGAGCTAGGATTAGAGATCCCATTCAACCCAGCTATCCTTCTTCTGGGCATTTTCCCAGAAGAATTGAAAACATCACACCATAGTGATATTTGTGCACCCATGTTCATAGCAACCCAATTTGTAATAGCCAGATCTTGGAAACAACCCAAGTGCCCATGAATCAAAGAATGGATAAAAAAGATGTGGTATTTGTATACAATGGAGTACTACTCAACTATCAAGAAAGATTGCGTTGAGAGTGTTATAAGTAAATGGACACGACTTAAGACCATAGTCATAAGTGAGATAAATCAAACCCACACGTGTAAATACTGTATTGTCTCCCTAGTGTAAGAAACTGAAAAAGTATATATGATCCAAAATCTATAATAAATACTATGTAAGGGTAAAAAACTGCTCAAAGAGCAAAAGTAATTGGGAAGGGAAAAGGGGGAAAGTGGGAAGGGAAAAGGAAAAAGATATAAATCTGCATACACGTATATGTAAGATAACTAAAATGAAGATACTGCTGAATTAGTTATTGAAAAACAATGGTTAATATTCTTATGATTAGGTCAATTTTACATGTCTATATCTGTTGATGTAAACAACCATTTTAAAGGCAACGATATGCAATATTGCAACCATTGTCAAGTTTCTATCATCCTGCTTTGTAAACGTATAATGTTACTGTTGTGCATTTGCTCTAGTCGTTTGTTTGTCTCTTTTGCTTTTTGTTTTTCTTATGTGTGTATTTTTTCTCTTAAAAAAAATTTGAAAGTATCAATAAATCTATGAAAATAAAAATGCAGCACATGAATTTCGAGGATACAACAAGGCAATCTTTACTAGAATTTTATAACACTTGTATCCAAAAACAAATATCTCAAAAAATTGATATGCATTTCAACTAAAAAGATGACAAAAACTAAGTCCAAAAGTAAAACATATATGAAAATGAAAGGTCAAACCATAAATAAGTGAAATAGAAAATATTAAGGCAATAGAAAAATGAATACAAGTAATAATCAATATTTTGAAAAGATAAAGTCATCAAACATTTATCCAAAGTGATTTTCAAAAAAGAAAAAGTGTGAAATGAGTAAATTCAGACATGAAAGAAAGGATATTGCCGCAGACAGAAGAGAAACACAAAAAATATAGTACTATGGACAGTTATACTCTAACATATTGGATAAGCTAGAAGAAATGGATATACGCTTAAAAACAAATACTCAACCAAGATTCAGCTGAAGAAGTAGTGGAAGATCTGAACAGACAAATAATGAGCAGAGATTGAATATCCCATCAAGCAAAAGCCAGGGCCACTCTACCTTTAGGTTCAAGGCACAACTCTACCAAGCATTTAGCACAGTAATACCAAATCCTCTCAAACAATTCCCAATTTAACAATATAAGCAACGCTGTCACATAATCCGAGAGGTAGATTTTTTTTTTTTGGAAAATGCATTGCATCCCAAAGCTAATATTAAATTGTGGGAAATGGGGGACCTTTTATTCTTTTGCAAATAATGAATTAAAGCATAATCAAAGATTGAGAACTGAGGGCTATTAATGACTATTTCAAATTCTGACTTAAATATTTTAGTTTCCAGCATGGCACATGATTTTCTGCAACATGTTTTAGTTCTCTGAATCATATCAACTCACAGAGCAAAGCCACTTTCCCCAAACACAGTATGTGTGACTATATAATGTCAAATGGATTCACTATGGTATAATTAAATAACTTTCATATTCAGACATAAACGTGAAAATTTATTGAGTCTCTAAGGACTTATAAAACATTTCTGTGTGCTCCTTTGGTATTAAATGTCACACCTTTAAACTACATCTTAAAAACTCTATTGGAAATTTAATTAGTCTCAAAGTTGTAGCCAGAGAAACCTGGCCAATTAGAGGCTGGAGAAAATGAGGCCTCCTAGGCTGGGATCACAGGTCCCCAAAGCGCAACAGAACTCTTACCACCACAGGACTTGATCTTGGTGAAGACTAAATGGGCTCACAACTACTTCAGAAGCAGGGTTGCTGTGTGGTCCACACTTGGAGACTCACTGGAAAGAGGAGCTTGTGTTTCACTCATTGGTGAAAGAAGCAGGAGTGAGGATTTCACCAAGTTTCTTGACATTGTGCAAAACAATATTCATGTCAGTGAAGTTAGACCCATTACTTCACTCTCAGGTGAGATTTTATGTATCAATTAATGTATTTTCCTTGATGTTAGTGACAAGTGATGTACAGATACCTGTGAGATACTTCAAATTCATAAGCCAACTTAAGTATTTCAGCCCCATAGGATATGTGTGCTTATAGAATAGACAGATTGCTTTGGATTCTAATGTTTGTTTTAGGAAGTTAGTTCTTCAAATGCTCTTCAAAGATCTACATGGTCCAGGTTCAAGGAGAGAAATCATAGTGATTGTAAATTACCTTGGGATTAAGCAGCAAATCTCATGAATTAAATATTTTCTTGAACTGGATGCAAAAGGGTAATGAAAAAACTGTAAACAGATGAAATCTATGAATCATTTCAAGGCAATCCAGTCACATGAGCAAAAATAGTCTAGGAATTGGTAAAAAAAAAACAGTTGACATGTCTTGGATGGTCATCATATTGTATAATTTTGATAACACTTCAATCATGTAAATCATTAAAAATCATACTGCTGATGTTTTAGATATTATATGTAATCCATTTAATAGTTTATAGTATATCAGCTACCACCAAACTCGTCCTGCCATCCACATTTTAAAATTGTGAGCCAAATAACTTCAAAATATCACTGGCAAAATAAAAAGACAGGGAAAGGATCAATCCTTGGTATTTTCTCTTTTGCGGAGGACTGTAATGCACTGTGATGAAGACAAATGTAAGGTGAGTTTAGCACAGAGACCTGGGGCTACAGAGAAAGGACAGTTAATAAGAAGAGATCAAGATGGAAATGAGACTTTAATGACCCACATCTAATCTGGTATTTTGAGAAAGGAAATTAAAACTAGCCTGAGATGTGGTTTATATCCATGATCTACACCATGTGAACACTATTGATGTAGTCAATTGGTAATGGTTTCCACAGTAACATTCTGTGCTCAGACGATTTTCTCTTCATGAGGAGAAATAGGCAAAGGGAAGAAATCACTTATAATTCAAAGGATGTTCAGAGAAAGCAATTCATTTAAAATATTTTAGGAAAAGATATAAATCTGTATATATATATATGTAAGATAACTAAAACGAACACACTGCTGAATGTATTCGTTATTGAGAAAGAACAATTAACACATATGATTAGATCAATTTTACATGTCTATATCTGTTAATATAAACAACCATTTTAAAGATAACGATATGCAATATTGCAACCATTGTCAAGTTTCTATCATCCTGTTTTGTAAACCTGTAATGTTACTGTTGTGCATTTATTCTAGTCATTTGTTTGTTTTGTTTTTGTCTTTGTTATATGTCTTTTTTTCCACTTAAATAAAAAAATAAATAAATAAAATAAAATATTTTTCTAAAACCATGTAAGACATATGAGAATATCACTATAAGCAAACCACTAGTTGTGTGCATATAAAAGGCAGAAAACACAGGAAAGTTTTTGTAATGGAAATTGGCTACATTTAAAGTATTAACAAAAAATCCTAATGGTAATATTTTCCATATTATAATCCCTCTTAGTGGTATGCAATGTGACATCTAGGGGGGATCTCCTTCTGAGGGTTGAAGCCATTGTTGATTCCCTATGGTCTTTTTTTGGAAGTCCTATAACATTTCCATTGTTTTGTTGGGTTAGGTTCTATTTTCTTTTGTTTGATAATGTCAAATCCAATGGCAGAAGCAACTATTTCAAAAATAGCAAGATATACTATGGTAGCAATTTTGGATTTACTATTGCCTTGTTTTGAAGTCCATTGCATTCCTTGTTTCCTTGTTATTGCTTCTATTTTATTCTGTTCTGTTTGATTTTTACTATGTCCAAAGTTATCTGCAGCTATTTTGAAGACATCAAAAGACATTATGGTAACTAGTATTGATTTTGTAATGTTTTGAAGTCCTGTATCTCTTGCACTGGTTTGTTTGATTGGTTTTATTCTGTTTTATCCTCTTTAAAATAAAAAATATATGTATTATATACATATATTATAATCTTTCATTTCTGGCTTTTATCAAAGAAAATAAAATACTGTTGCAATTAAATGCACAATACAGCTATTTTAGTATTTAAAAAATAATCTGTAGACAAATTGTCTATGACTTGAATTGGTTCATACCAAGTAAAATTAAATAAACTGTATTTAAAGTGATATTTTTAGCACAAGGAAATCTTAGTAAAATTTATGAAACTGAGCAGAGGGAAGGTCTGGAGAGAATGTTGGAATCTCACGGTAGAATGAATTCCTAAATTAAGCTTAGGACTTGGAGGACTATTTCAAACAATTCCGTACTGTTTTGCAATTGTTTTAGATTAAAATATGCAGACAAGCAGGTATAGGAAGCAAAGTGGCCATATGTTGCCAATAGAAAAGTATAATTTTTGCATCCCGAATGAAATCCCCTCCTTCAGAGATGATGGTGCAAAGGGGGAAAGAAAGGGCTCACACTGGAATCTTGAAGAGCATCTGAAGTGAGAGAATGGTTCAGAGTGATCAGCCCGGTGTCGTTTAGGTTAAAGTCATAGTGAAAGAAAGCTCCGATTCATGCATCAGATCTTTTAGGGGAAAACTGGTGAGAGCTGTCAGCCACAGAAGGCAGCACATCACAGTCATTCTCCACCCCAGCAGCCAGAGAACAAGCAGGCGATACCAAATTCCCAAAGCCCAAGGCCCATACAGAAGCTCTCTTACAGAAATTCCAGTATGGTCATGGAAAGAGTAAGCAAATGAGAAGAACACTTGTAAAACCCAGGGAGAATTACACAGACTCTTAAATGTCCTGTATAAATTATACACTGCTGGCAGGTGATTTCATTTTAAACACTATATTACTTAATTCTTTCATGTTAAGAATGTAGGGATTAATGGAAAATCAGAAATTGGGAGAAAAAATCAAAATAGAAGTACATATATTCACTAGATTTCAAGACTCTACTTCACCCATTTATACTCTGCTAAATCTGTGATTGGTCCAGACATTGCTGTCAATGGAAGCATTTCATTATACTTCTAACAGGTGCTCTGCATTTTGCCTGTAAAAATCTCTGCTCACGTTAACCTCTGACTCTGCAGAGACCACAGCAGGCTCGCAGACATGGACAACCTCACCATCTTCACAGAATTCCTCCTCATGGATGTCGCAGACTCCCGGGAGCTCCAGCTTCTGCAAGGTGTGCTGTTCTTAGTGATTTATCTCGGAGCATTGACAGGGAATCTAATAACTGTCACTGTCATCATGACAGACACATATCTGCACTCTCCAATGTACTTTTTCATATGCAATTTATCCCTCATAGACCTTGGCAGCATCTCAGCTATTGTTCCCAAAGCCGTAGTTAATTCTATAACAGGCAGTAAGACGATCTCTTTGCCAGAGTGTGCTGCACAGATTTTCCTGTTTACACTGTTTGCAGCTGTAGAACTTGCATTCCTGGTGGTCATGTCCTATGACCGCTACGTGGCCATTTGCCGCCCTCTGCACTACGGGCTCATCATCACCCCGAGTCTGTGCTCCCAGGCTGCAGCTGGCTCGTGGACCACTGGTCTGGTCTACTCTGCTATCCACACAGGATCTCTGTTCAGGCTTCCCTTCACCAAGACCAATGTGATCCAGCAATACTTCTGTGATGTACCTCAAATTCTAAGGATTTCATCTTCAGATGTCCAGCTTTGTGAGTTTTTATTGCTTGTTGTAAGTGCTTCCATTGCTTTAGTATGTTTTACATTTATGTTTATGTCATACATTAATATATTCTCAACTGTGCTTAAAATCCATTCCTTGGAAGACCATAACAAAGCCATATCCACTTGTACTCCGCAGTTGACCATTCTCCTTTTGTTTCTTATCTCTGCATCAATTGCTGCATTAGGTCCCATTGCAAAGAAACCATCCCTTAAGAATCTGTTGATTGCTATGTTCTACTCCATGGTGCCCCCATTCATAAATCCCATCATCTACAGTCTACGCAACAGGGAGATTAATGCTGCTCTGTGCAGAATGTTCAACAGATACTCTGAGTTCCCAGTCAAGGGTTTTATCAAATAAAACAGAAATAACAATCTACCTGTTGAAAGTATTTAATTCCTATACGCTGCATGGGGTTTTTTTGTTTTGTTTTGTTTGTTTGTTTTGATTTTTTTAGGTACCGGGGATCAAACTCATGACCTCTTGCTTGCTAGGCAGTCACTTATGCCACTGAGCTAAATCCCCAGCCCTTGCTGTATGTTTTAAAACCAGGATCCAACCTATGGATTATCCACTTTTAGTTGTTTATGTACATTTTTTTTGTCTGCACTTGTGGTGATGAAGTACAAATCTTTGTCTTACTTTTCATGCTGTTTAATGTATACTTCATGCTTTCTAAAACACTAGAAGTCTGGTCTATTCCTACAGAATGTTTTGAAAACATTTGGGATCCTTTTGAGCTAAAACCAAGGTAGGCATCATGAGGGACAAGGCATGCTTCATGTGCTCCACCTTAACAGAAACCTGTACAGGTGACAGAACCTCAGGAGCTGAGGCTCACCAACCTGGGAAAGCATTGTGAGTGCTCCTGTGAGAAGATCCTGCTGTCTTCATTGTGCTCTTTGCACTTGTTCTTCCACTCAGGCTAGGATAAATAACAACATAATAAACAGGGGGATGACTCAGACCTTAGGATGCAATGGGTGATCACCACTGAGACCCCTGCCAGCCCCTTCTGCTAGACCTGCAAAAGTTATTTTGCTCTCTAAATGAAAATTAGTACACAAAACAACTGACCTTCAAAAATCTGCAATTTGAAGTGTTTGATTTCTCCCTGCACTCTAGATAAAAATGATTTAGCCATGCTGATTCATTCAAACTGTCTGCCGAAGGAGATTGTAGCCCAGCAATGGCTGAAATGAGGACTGGCGTTGGGATTTACCTGCAGAGCAGCAGATGAGACTTGCTCTGTGTGGTGCACTTTTCTCATCAAATTGATTCAGTCAGAATGGAAACTCTTTTATTTTTCTGACTCCCAAGATCTTAATCTGCGTTCTGGTGACTGAAATACATGCTAGTAATTTTGTATTTCAGAACTAAATCCCAATCATCCACCTGTTTCATTAAGCCGCCCTGTCTAGGGAAACCACAGCATCAAGGCGCTGGTGCCCATTTCTCACCAGCCTAGAACTGGAAGAACAGGTGCACCAGGCTCCATGAGCCTCCATACTTATCGTTCCTCACAGGAGCAAGTAGTGTCGGGCATCGTGGACTTCCTGTCATCCAGAGCTCACAGACTGGTGAAGATCTGCACCTGGCCGGCCCTCCTTTGATACCCAGAATCCATCAACTTTCCATGTTTTGTCACTGAGGGGTCTACATCTGTTCTTCCCCAGCTTTATCTAGGCACAGCTGGCAATAAATACTGTGTGAGTGTAAGGTACAAATCTTGACTTGATTTCTGGTTTTGTTTTGAAATATTTGCCCCTACCAGTTAACATACCCACATTTCTTTGAAAAATATTCCTGTACCTAGGTCATTTGGGCAGCTATTTTCCGGGAAAACATCACTTTCAAATTTATATAAATAATACTCTTACAAAAGTAAGTAGTTAATAATTCTGAATCTTTGAATACTTTATATGAATTTACTTTGCTCTATGTCTTTATTCCCATCTAAATTTAAATGTAAACTTTCTGTCCAGGGTTTTTTATTCTAAATATTTCAACGAACTAGTTTCATTTCTAATTTCCTGTGTTAATTTAAAACATTGTGTCACTCTACTTCTTCTTTGCTTTGACTTTCTCCCTCGAACTTATTTTTTATTAAGGGATTCTAAAAATTTCACATTTAAATTTGTTTGTATATTTTCAGGTAACGTATTTTATATTATCGTTTTCCCTGGATAATGGTTTTTTTTTGTAATTTTATCTGTTTATTTAGTCAAGTAACAATTGCCTGTACTTATAGTATGTACTGTAATTCTTTGCTATAACTTTTACAAAGTGAGATGTTTAATTAAATAAGGCACATTAACAAATCTACCACCCATTATGTTTACCATTTTGCGGTGTGAATCTTTTAAAATTTACTTTTTTCAGCAGAGTATATATAACACATTACTCTTATAGTTATCATTCTGTGCAGTAGATCACTAAAACTTATTCTTTCAGTTTAATTGAAATTTTGTATACTTTGGTCAACATTTCTCCATTTCTATCATACTCCCTCTGCCAGGATATGGTATAATCAATTTTACTCTGTAGATCTATAAATTCAACTTTGTCAGATTTCACATATATGTGAGCTCATGAAGTATTTGTCTTCTTCTGTCTGGCTTGTGTTACATGGCGGAATATCCCCCAGGTGTAGTTACGTTGGTACAATTTACATCATTTCTCCCATTTTTAAGACTGTACAATATTCAATCCAGTATATATAAGACTTTTCTTTACCCCTTTTCTGATAAGGAAAGCTACGTTGTTTTCATATCTTAGCTATGTAAACAATCATCAATAAAGAGAGGGCAGATATTCCCTCACTAGATGATTCCAGGTCCTTAGATACAAGGGATAGTATTCCTCTTTCATATAATTTTGGTTTAGATTTTGAGGAATCTCCATGCTGTTTCCCATGGTGGTCGTGCCCATGTGCAAAACCATCAATATGTCTCAGGGGTGATTTAGTCTATACCCCCACCCACATGTCACCTTTCATCTGTTTGAAAATAGCCATCTTAACAAATGTGAGATGATGACTCCTGGTAGTTTTAACTTTTATTTCCTGATGACTTGAAGCAATGAGAATTTTTTCTATGCATCTATTTCCCACTTTATGTCATCTTTTGAGAAATGTCCATGTAAGTGCTCTGTTTATTCTTGGATTGGATCATTTGTTTTCTCAATATTGAGTTGCTTTGTAGCAGAAAATGTTAACCCCCAGCCAGTGTATTTCAGTTTCTCAGTTGTCCAGGTAATGATTCCTGTTCCAGTTCTGGTTGCTTCTGTCTCTTGGAAAGGGCTGGTCACTGTGATGCATAGCTGGTCACTGTTATGCACGTTGTATAAAGCAATCCCCAATTGACAAGCCATTTCTGCCTCTGTACTTCCAACTTCTTATTCCATATAAGGCCTGGACCACCGGAGATCAGGTCCTGATATTTTGGGAATGATCCCGGTCAGTGTCTGTTGATGTAAATAGATCTGCCTCCAAATCCTGGGTGTTGTTTCAGTGTTTCTGCTCACCATTGTGTCTGGTGCACTGGCCAGGAAGACCAACCTTGATGACCTTTCTGGTCACCAGTTGTGGCCCTCACAGGTGGAGCAACGACCTCTCCAGTTCCCAACAGGAAGTCATGCTCTTGAGATTTCTCAAGTTCCCTCAGAGTTCTGGAGGAGGACTCCTGACTCCCCATTTGAGCAACTCACATTGGACCCCAAAGGTAGTCTGTTTGTCTGTCTGTGTATCTGCCTACCCGCCTGATTCTAGTAAGACCACCCCAGACACCCTCATTTAGTCTGTCCGTTAACTCTGCTCAACCTGAGTAGAAGGAGAGTTAGATCGCCTCTCATTAGGCAGGAGTGCCCTTCAGGGAAGGAGGTTGGAATGTTTTAACCTCTGAAGGCCTGTTGAATGCATGTGTGAGTGATGGAATGGATAGTGTAAGCAATAGACTGCCCCATCTTTGCACCATGACTGGGAAGCAGTGGTTGTGGTGACTCACTGGAGCCTCACTTGCGGTTCCATGATGATTGACATATGGCATAACAGAGGCATCACACCCGCCTTAGCAAAATCATGCCTAAGTCCTCAGCAGAGGAACGACCAGGCAGACATCTGAATCGTCTCTATCCAAAGGGCACCCATCCTTTTTCTGTTGCACCATTGTGCGCAGGCACACAGCACACACATAGGAAGTCAGAAATGGTTCTAAAAACCACACAGACCCTTATTGCGGTAAACAGGGCTATTACTGAATTAAAAATGAAACAAACCTCTCCCTGCATCTCAAAGAAAAAAAGAGGTCCATTCTTCCTCAGAATCTTATCTTGTTGCCCTTGTCAGTTTACCACAGTTGCTGCCAAAAACCCCTATTCCTGACTCATCTATTTCTGGCCAATTGAACTGGTTCCAGCTAGCAGTCCATGACCTGCATTCAGCCATAAGCGTCCCCATCCCTGCACCTTCTGCTTCACGGCTACATCTATCATGATCAAATGACATCATCTTACACCCACCTAAAATGACTGACAGCAATTATAGACAGCAATTTCAGAGAGTATATTCAACTCCAAAATGCCCTGATGAATGAGTTGTCATGCCCTATCCAAAGGGCACTTCATCTAAAAACAACCCAGTTAAGTGGTTCTCAAAGACATCAAAAAGTGAGGCAAAAAGCCAATCAACTAGTTACCCGAAAACCTGGAGAAAAAAAATATGTGATGTTTATAAGATAATTCAGTCCAATAGGTAATAATACCCTCTAACTATGAGTTATAAAATCTATGACTATGAGAACCTATTTTTCTAATAAAATGAAAAACACAGAAGAAGTTGACAGATTCCTATACACAACTGAATTGCTAAAACTAAATCAAGAAGATACAAAAATTCTAAGTAATCTAATATCAGCTAATGAAATTGCAAATGTAATAAAAAATTTACCAACAGAGAAAAGCCAAGGCCCTGACAGATTCACTGTTGTTTTCTACAAGAAATTTAGAGAAGAACTAATGCCAGTAATATTGACATTCTTTAAAGAAATTGAAAGAGAAGCAGTTTTCCAAAATCATACCTGGAAGCAAGTACTACCTGATTCCAAAACCCGAGAAGAACACTGATGCAAAAATTCTTAATAAGATACTGGCAAACAGAAGGCAGCAAATCATCAAGAAGATTCCACAGCATGACCAAGTAGGATTTATTCCAGAGACACAGGTGTGGTTCAAAACACACAAATCAATAAATGTAATACACCATATAAACAGAACCAAAGACAAAAATCACATGATCATCTCAATAGATGCTGAAAAAGAATTTAACAGAGTCCAAAATGCATTCATGATTTTAAAAAAGCCTCACATAAAATAGCAATACATGGTCTTTATCTCAATCTTAGAAAATTCATGTATGGCAAATGAAGGACTAACATCATATTAAATGGTCAAAAACTAAAAGATTTACTTTAAAATAAAGAACAAGACCAAAAAATGTCCATTATGAACACTCACATTCTATGTAGCTCTGGAAGCATTACCTAGAGCTATTAGACAAGAGGAAAAAATAAAAGGAATAAAGATAGGAAAGGAAAAAGTTAAATTATAACTATTTGCAGATTACATGACATTCTGCATAGAAGACACCAAGAACTCCACCAAAAAAAACTTTAAATTTAGTATTCCAATTCAGCAGTGTAGCAGGATACAATGTCAACACTCAAAAATCAATAGCATTTATGTACACGAGGAACAAACTCACAGAGAGAGAAATTAGGGAAAGGTCACACTTCACAATAGCATCTAAAAAATGAAACACTTAGGAATCAATTTGACAAAGGATGTAAAACCTTTGTACAGTGGAAATTGCAGTACCTGAAAAAGAAATCAGAGATTTCAGAAAATGGAAAAATATCTCTTGTTCTTGGATAGGAAGAACTAATATAGTGAAAATGATCATACTTCCAAAATTGTGATACAGGTTTAATACAATCTCAAACAAAGTACTATTAGCAGACCTCACAGATCTAGACAATACATTTCTAAAACTCATTTGAAAATGAAGAGACCTGAAATAGCAAAAGCAATTCCGCATTGCAAAGGCAAGTCAGGGGTCATCACGATCTGAGACCTGAAGTCATACTACTAAGTTACTGTGATAAAATCAGCATGGTATCAGCAAAAAGAAAACAGGTCTGAGGATCACTGGAACAGAATAGAGGATGCAAACACCACTCAAAACACACTCAGACACTTTGCCTTTGACAAAGGAGCCAAACATGTTCAGTTACAGAAAGATAATCTCTATAATAAATGATCCCAAAAAAATGGCTTTCCACATGCCAAAGACTAAAATTAGACATATGTCTATTACTATGCGCCAAATTAAAGTCAAAAAGAATCAAAGATCCAAGAATTAAAATAGATACATTAAATTTACTGGAAGAGAAAATAGGTAGAAATCTCAAAGACAGACACTTCATGAACAAAACTCAGACAGCAAAGGAAAGATTACAAAGAATCAACAAATGGGATCTCACTTTCTTAAAAAGATTTTGCACAACAAAAGAAATCTCCAACAGAGTGAAAAGGCAAAAAATTATAGACAGTTGTCCCTCAGATAAAGAATTTATTTCTAGAACATATAAAAAAATTGAAAAAAATCAGAACCCCCCAAATTCAAAGACCCAATCGACAAATGGGCAACTGAGATGAATACACACTTCTCAGATGAAGAAATACAAATGGAAAATAAATACATGAAAAAACATTCGACATCATTTGTCTTTTGAGAGATGCAAATCAAAACAACACTGAGATTCCATCTCACTCTGAAAAGAATGGCTATCATCATCAAAAATCAATCAATAGCAAATACTAGTGTGGCTTTGGGGAAAAAGGAACCCTGTTCTGCAGTGGAAATCAGTGTGGAGATTCAGTAAAATTCTAGGGTTGGAGGTCTCATTTCACCCAGTTATTCTGCTTCTGGGTATTTTCCTAGAAGAATTAGAAACATCACACCATAGTGATATATGTGTACCCATATTTGTAGCAGCACAATTTGTAATAGATAAATCTTGAAAACAACCCAAATGCTTATCAACCAAGGGATGGATAAAAAATATATGGTTTTTTAATATATATAATGGAGTATTACTCAGTCATAAAAAAGGATAAACTGGAGACTTATACGTGAATGAATCCAACTCAAGAACATGCTTATAAGTGAAATTTATCATGTTGTATAAAGATATACATAAAAATCATATTGTCTCACTAGTGTGAGAAACTGAATGAGTAATAAGGTTGCAAACATGCAATAAATAATGTGAATTGGGAAGAAGCTGCTCAAAAGAGAAGAAGAACTATGATGCAGGAAAGAGGAAAGGAAGAAAGGGAAAAAGAAAAATACATTTATACACAAGATAGTTAAGATAGTTACACAACTATTTTCTCTTAGTCCATTGAAATGAAAGGTTTTTGTTAATATTGTTTGGACAAGAATACACACCTATATCTTGTTCTCTGAATTACTCTGAAGACAACAATGCACAATGTATTAATTTTTGTAACGTTCTTACTAACCTGTTTTGAAACTCTTTTATTGGGTTTTTTGTTTGTTTATTTGTTTGTTTTAAAGGACTATGAACAATAAAAATAAACAAATAAATAAAAAGATCAAAACACAAAAGCTTCAATCTGGGTCAGATGACAACCCTTTCATCAGTCTGATGGGCTGAGACCAACCCAAACTGGGCTCCCTTCTTCAGTTGGGCCACCAGAATCCCATAGTACCATCACTGGGGCCACTGAGATTGTTGCCTATCACCCCTTCTATCAGGCACAAACTTGCAACTTGAGAGGGCATCTCAGCAAATATGAGTACTGGTATAAGGCAGTCCCCATACCACTTTTAGGAAGAGACATCCTCTTCCAGTTAGAAGTGACTGTCTCCTTTGCACCAAGCCAGTCATCTTCCCTCTTTCCCTGCACTATTATGACTGTTCCCCAAGGAGAAAATGATGCCTGGATCAGCCTGAGACAGATAACCACAATCCTGAAGTTCTGAGGACTCTCCTCCTCCCAGAGGTATAAACTAAAGACTTGCCTCCAAGCCTGACCATCAACCATGCCACGTCACAGTGGCCCCCACTGCTGTCAGATGTCACAGGCAGAAGATGTCTGCTTGCCCAGGGAGCTCACACATCAGCCTGATAGACTGTTAATCACCATAGGCAAAATCTCTGTGCCATCAACAATACAGCCATCACCTTACACTCCGCAGTTCCCAACCCATACACCTTTTTTGAACTGTTACTCAATTGCCACAAGGGTTTGGGAACTCAGCAACTATTTTCAGGAAAGCCCAGAAAAAAATGAGACTTCAAAACCACAAAAAGTTCATAGATTATCTGACTGCTGGATTTACTGCCTGTAAATCCAGCTCAAGATCCCCAAGCTTCCAATGGCTCCAAGATTGCCCTTTGTATATGTTGCCTTAGTCTTCTACCAACCACAGTCTACTGGTGCCTTAAAAAAATATCTTTTTCTGCCTTTGATTGGCTCCTATCAGCCAGTCCCTCTTCACCTTTCAATGGAAAGATGCAAGTTCTTGATTCAAAAGCCAACTGGCCTAGACTTAACTTCCCAGAACTTCACAAACTTGTTTAATCTCTTTGGAAAAGCTGATCTTGTCAGTTTATCACCACACTTCTGATTAATGACACCCAAGTTGCCTGTTTGAAAGGCACAAAAGATCTGCTAAAATATCTGACAGAAACTGGATCTGCAAATTTCTTGGAGCTGCTGGCTTCTATAAAATCTGAGTCCTTTGGCCAGGGATAGACCTCATTGTCACAAGACCTGCCTGGCAAGCATAAGGTCATGAGTTTGATTCCCAGTACCAAAGAAAAGAAATCTGGGTCCCTGAGTTCACAGAAGCAATGATGCTTATTCATACTGTAGCCAGCTCAGGGTTCAACATCTGTGTCACCAGCCCTGATCTCCCATTCCCTACCCAGAGTGAGAAGACAATAAAGGTTTGTGGGGTCCTGCATCAAAAAATCACCCCCTGAATATGGCCTGCCCTTGATCATTGGCTGTGACAGTGGGTCTGCATTTGTAGTAGAGGTAACTCAAAAACTAGATTAAATAAAAACCACAAGCCGGGTGTGGTGGCGCACACCTTTAATCCCAGCACTCGGGGGGCTGAGGTAGGCGGAGCGTTGTGAGTTCGAGGCCAGCTTGGGCTACAACACGAGCGCAAGTCCGGCCTGAGCTACATAGTGCGACCCTGCCTCAAAAAACCAGGGCCGGGAGTTTGGCTCAGTGCCTTAACCGCCTGCCCTGGCAGGCGCGAGGTTGTGAGTTCAATCCCCGGTGCCGCAAAAAAAAAAAAAAAAAAAAAAAAAAAAAAACTTGCATCATGCAGGTAACAAAGCTCTAAAAAGTTAAAAAAGATAAAAGACACCTTGTAACTAGTCAAAAGATCAGCTATATCTGTAGACATACATGCACACACATATAACCCAAGTACATGTTGACTACCTGCTATGATTGATACTTTGTGTCAACTGGAGAATCTTAGAAGTTTAACTAAGAGACTCAGCAGGGAACAGAGGTCCTTACTTTGTGAATATTCTCAGCCTGTGCAAGAGGAGGGCACAGAGGTGGTGTCAGTGCTACACATGCACTGAGTCGGGGGAATAGCCTGCTTACAATGTAAGGAAAGAAAAGAGGCTTCTTCCCCACTTCTTCAAAGAGATCTGTCAATCACGACCAGTACCCATGCATGGAAAAGCTTACAAGCCCTACGAGGGATGGCCTGGACCTACCATCAGAACAGCAGTGTAAAAAGATGACAGCCATTGGCCTTGACCACTCTCTTCTTTCTCTTGCAGTCATCTACCCTGCCTGCAGGGCATATTTCCTTTTTCCACACTGCCTCAGAGCACAGTTTTTCTCCCTTCTTCTCTTTCGTCTTTTACCTTGAGTAAATGTAAATTTTAGGGTAAACTGAGGCACAGTTGAGACCACTGAGACAGGCAAGAGTTTAAGCAACGTGTGAGGACTTTACTGCAGAGCAGGTGCAGTGGGGCCAAGGGCAAAAAGACCACTAACGCCAAGTAAGGGGTGAGAACGTGTTTTCTGGGGGAGTTTAGGTATGTGAAGGGAGCATGATGCTAAGAGGTGCACAAATTTTATTGTAGGGGGTCTAGGGCTGGCTGATACACAAGGCGGTGTTGGTTACAGAGAGGGGGGCTAGCAGGCACAGCATGTCTCTTGTGGTTTTTCATGGAGTCAGCTCTCTGCAGGTTGAGCTGCATGGGGAAGCTGCTGGCTTCCAGTTGAACTCCATGCTCCTCCAGGTGTGATAACAGATCTGCTTGGGGAGTTTTTGTTTCCTAGCTGGGTGAAGGTCTAGTTCAGAGACCTGACAGTAAAATCTCAGTGTTCTTCTGTTGTCCGATCCAATTCACTCAACAGGATAACACAGCCTGCAAGGGAACCCCAGCATCCACTAGCAAATAGGTCTGTGTTTTATGCTACTGCCAGGCAGTTTGTATTATTGTAAATTTATACTACACTTGGAAGTCAGATATTACAATGATTCTAGCCCTGTTATTTATCTTCAGCATTGCTTTCGATACTTGCAACCCATTATGGTTACATGGAAATTTTAAAATTGCTTTTCATAAAAAATAAAACTGAAATTTTGAAAAGTGAATTGACTCTGTAAATGGTTGGGAAGTATGACTGAACAGCTCTGATTTTCCCAGCACAGGAAGATAGATACATTTTCACCTATTTGTGTCACCTATAATTTCTTTCATAAATATTTTACTCTTTTCAGTCTTTGTACATGTTACTACTTTGATTAAATTTATATAGGAATGTTTCATTTTATACTATTGTGACTAGGATATATATCTAATAGGTTACCAGACAGTTTATGGCTCATGTAGAAATACTACTGATGTTTGTCTGTTTATTTTACAAGTTCTCAAATTGTTTTATTATTTCTAACAGTTACTTTACAGAATTTTTAGGATTGTCTCTACGAGATGATGTCTTCAGCAAACAGAAGCTCACTTCCTCATTTCATTTATGCTGATGTCTTTTACTCTTTCTGTCTAATTATTCTGACAAAATTTCTAACACTGCATTGACATTTTCTTCTCCCTGACTTTGATGAGAAATTTTTAGTTTTTCCCCATCAGATGTGGTGTTTGCTGTAATCTTTTCATATATATCATTTGTGGCACTGAGGTATGTTACTCCTATGCCAAGTTTGTTGAGAGTTTTTAGTCATGAAAACTTGTTCAATTTCTAAAATAATTTTCTGCATTTTTCAGATTATCTATGAATCTGTGCTTCATTGTATTAATTTGGTGTATCATACACTGATTTGCATATTCATCCACATCTGCCTCCCAAGGGTAAATCCAAATGAATCGTGGTAAAAGTTACTTTTAAGATGAAGTTGAATTCACTTTGCTAGAATATTATTGAGCACATTTGCATCTATGGTCCTCAGGAATGTTGGCTGGCAATTTTTCTTGTACTGTCCTTGTTTGGGTTTAGCTGCATGGTAATTGTAAGCACACAAAGTGAATTTGAATTGATTCACCCCAAGTTCTGACTCTGCAAACACAAAGTAAGACCAGAGAGGTGGGTCCCCACCCCAGTGATATGCACCAGACCAAAAGTATTTGCCCCAGGAAAGCACACATTTACCATAAGCTGCAAAACAGTGTCGGTTCTACTCTGAAAGTCACTTTCCTCGTGGCAGGCTAGCTTTGGAGAAGAAATCCACTGCAGTCCTGCTGTTAACTGAACAGTGTGGATGGGACAGGAGGCCTTCCCGAACTCTTAGGCAAAGCCTTGGTCAAGACAAGCAAATAATGTACAGGTTTTACATTTATTAAAGATAAATTAGGTAGGATAGAAGGGTGAAGGAGTATTCTGAGAAGTGATCTGCAGAATAATTGTGGGAATATAAAATACACCCTGCACACTGAGCAGACCACCAAAAAATAAAGAAGGCAGTAGCCATGAGGCCAATGGCCGCTGTCTTTTACACCCCCATTCTAATGTCAAGTCTAGGTCATCCTATGAAAAACCTTCTCGATCTTGTGCCAGAAGAGTTGAACATATCATTCTCTGATTGACATCATGTGCAGGGCTCAGAAGTTGTTCTGTGACTGTGTCTTTGCTGTGATTGGCAGGTCATGTCCCTTTGCACAGCTGGTTTTCCACACCTTGATCTCCTGCCTCACTGATGTATTTAGAAGTGGTTTAATCAGGACTCATCTGGAGAAAATGTTTAGTGTTAAGACTGAGCTACAGCAGACATCAGAAGTCACAGACAACCACATGTCAATGTCTCTGGTTCCCCTTACTACAGTGGCATGGGGAGATGGCCACAAGACATGGTTGTGGAAAGGAGAGATGATCACAGACCTTCTGAGAAGCTCAAGCAGTGGTGTTATGGTTTGCATCTATATGCCCCCCCCCCAAATGCAGTCCCGGGGGTTGGCTTCTAGAGTTTGTGATTGATTCATGGACTAATGCTGAAATTAAGGGTGTGAGTGTTACACCTGCCCTAGGGTGAATAACCTGCACACGATATAATATAAGGGACTCAGTGCTCCTCTCTTGCTGCTTTTGGTATCTTCTGCTGCCTTGGACTGCTGCCCCTCTGCCACACCACTGCGCCTTAGAGTCAGCCAATTATGGACTGAAATCTCTACAGACTGTGAATTAAATAAACCTTTCCTCTTTTAATTTTTGGTGTTGGGTATTTTGTCTCAAAAATGATAGAAAAGTAGCTAAGATTACTGGGGACCTCAGGCTGTGGAGGACACAGTGGTGGGCAGCACCACATGAGTGGTGAGAGCAAGGCTGAAGGACAAAGAAAGGTTATCCAAGCCCCAGGAAACTGGGGAAGAAGACAGGAGGGAAGGAAAAAGAAAAACAAAGTAAAGAACAAGAGAAAAAGAAAACTACAAACAGTGCTTATGTTCACACACACACACACTCACACACACAAATAAAGAAACCTAGTTATCACATGTATAAATCAAATAAATTTGGAAATCAAGTTAAATAAAGAAAAATGAAAAACAAAAAGCAGAAGAGAAAAAGAGAAAGAAAGAAATGTCTCTATGATTTTTTGAGCCCAAAGTCATTTTCCAGATCTGCAGTTGTGTGGCAGTGCCAAATCCAAAGTGTGCCCCTGCTCTCGCTGGTTCACACAGGAGGCAGTTAGAGACTCACCAGGAAGCAGGCAGGAAGATTAGGGTGGAATGCCAGTTCTGGGGCTTTCAAACCCACAAAAATCCAGGCCATGACCAGAGGAAGGGCCTGCATCATGCAGTTTATCATCCTCTGAGTATCCCTTCCCAGCCTGACCATGGCTCCCTGGCCATGGATGTCTCCCGTAGGTCTCCCTCACCCAATCTCTTCAGGAAGTTAACACTGAAAGCCTTGCGGTGAAGCCAGTCCATGGCTGATCTGAGTCGCAGGTGCAGTTGGCCCCTCTCTCTAATGGTCTCTGACCAAGCACCCTCTCCTGGGGACAAGGAAGCTGTTCTATGCACAGGATTCACTGGTCCATTCCACTGGTGTGTTTCTCCCTGAAGGCCACTGGATTGGCCACCGTTACTGTACCTGTGTAGATTCAGTCTTCCTTTCTCACGAGCCACAAGCCAGAAGCTGAGGAGAAAGCATAGATTGTACTTTTTTTCTTTTCAGGGTTGTGTTCTGTCTCTCCCATTTCTCTGCAGGCTCCAATTTTCCCATCAGATCCTTCCTGGGTTCCAGGGATCTGCCTCTCCTTTTCTTTTCTTCCCGAGGTCATTTTCCAGAGTCTGGATTCTGAATCTTGGAGAAGCTGATTTGTTGCTTCTCACTGCTCTGCCATCTTCCTGGGAGTCTATTATTTTTCTTTCTCAATGAAATACATACAGCAAAAAATTAACAAATAAATTTTAAATCTAACTATATTCTCAAGAAGTCCTTTAATTTTTCCTGACCAAACTTCTGTTCTCCAAATATCACTTCAGTCCCATGTGCCAGTTTGCATGTGTTTGATTCCCGCATTTTCGAGAAAATATATTGGAGGAAACTTTACAAGAACCATGTCTGTCTAAGCCTTGATTTTATCACTAAAATATCTTGAGACCCTCAGTAAGTTAAACTAATACCCCCAGTGACTATTTAAACTAATATTGGTAAGTGAATTAGACATTGTTTCTATTCATAACAATCACCAGTTAGTGCTTTGTATAGTTTTCATCACCCATTTTTTAAGTAACACTGCCTTAAATCTGATCATAAAAATCCCAGATATTATTAAAAATTAAAAAGTATGATCAAAATATAAGATGAATGCTTAATATTTTTAAAAATTTCTAGCAAACAGCACATTGCCATTAATCATCTGCAAACTGCAATCTCTCACTTTGATCACACTTACCCCATCATCCTTGCCACTTCCTGAAGCAGATCTGGAAGACCTCTCATGCCTTTGTAAGGTCTGATTAATAAAAAACAGGGAGTACTGCTGCCAGCACTACCAAAAGGAAAGTCAGACTGGTAAAATCAGAAGTGTGCCCTCATCCACCTTACTCACTGGATCTGGCAGCATGCAACTTCTGGCTCTTCCCCAAAGTAAGGTAAGCATTTTGAGTCAACATCAGGACAGCTCAGCTAGAGGCACTCATGATAGATGGCATCTGGAGCTGCCTTCGAAAATGGCAAGAATAATGAGATGAGTGAGCTCAGAGTGAGCAGCGGACTTTGAGAGAAACTGATGACAATGTGTCTCTCAAGGTAATATTTTTAAAAATTCAATATGCACCAAATTTTTCAATCACATGGCATAATTTGAAAAAATAAGACATAAGTAATTTACTACATTTTAATCATGAATGAGTCTCTGAAAATAATTTTTTGGTCTCTCAGTATATAGAAGAAATAAAAACAAATATATTGTAGCAGAGAAAAGTTTTGTGAAGCCAGAGTCTTGGGCAATCAGAACACCATTTGCAGCCCCACAGCACCTTAGAAGTTGAGTATTTCAGTCTTTTTATGATTGACACTTTTAATACTTTATCGTGAAAATTTATTTTGAGTTCTGTTGTATTTATAGTACAATTTCTTCCATGTTAGCAGTGTTCATGTTAATGTATGAGTTTAAGAAATTTCTATATATGTTAAATGGCTTCTTTAATAAATCTAAATTATCTGTAATTGCTTGAACCCTGTTATAGAATGGGATATAGAATTTTTGTTTCATTTGTTTGTTTGTTTGTTTGTTTGGGTTTGTTTTGTTTTGTTTCGTTTTTGATACCGGGGATCGAACTCAAGACCTTGCACTTGCCAGGCGGGTGCTTTGGGTTACAGAATTCTTTTTAAGGCAGATATATGGGGAAGTGAAAAGGAAGAGGATGGAAGAAGAATAAAAATTTGTTATGTCCATGCACCAACTCCACGGAGGAATGGAATCATTATGTACTGCGAACAAGCACTGAAAAAGAAAAACATTTTTAAAACAAACAAAAAAATTAAAATAATATACTTTTCTTCACATTCTGTGCTATTTTTCCCACAGTGAGAATATTAGTGAATATGATGAATAAAGCAGGGACAATTAAATTTTCCAAAAATTCAAGAACGTGAATAAAAAGGAGGACATAGGGAGCATGAAGCAGTATTCCGGTTTCTTAGAGCACACAGCATCAGCATCGCTACCATTGCCCAGTGTGCTGCTCCCCACAGATCTTTGATTTCAGAAGCAGGAGTGACTTACACTGTTCATGGTTTAGATCATCAGTGTTTTCTGACTTTAGGCTCACATCATCAGGTCCTGCTCTCGTTGGGAATCTGAGCAACAGTGCAGTGTAAATTTTTTATGAATAAAGCACGTGTGCAGGTGACGGGGAAAAACCAGGGTGGCTTGGGCACACCAGAGCTATGTCCCATTTCTCCTGACCCAAGTCCCGCCTTCCTGGACCCGGGCCCAGTGCTGCAGTGCTGCTGGCAGGCCAGCCATTGAAAGGCTTGGCAGGCCCTGATGGGGTTCATTCCTCAGCACATGGGAGGCAGGGTTGCAAACCCCAACTCTGTGGCACAGGTCCCACCTCACAAGCCAGGCCAGGCTGACCCAGGGGAAATCCTTTGTGCCTTACACCATTGATATGCATTTTAAAAGGAAAAATTCTGAAATGATTTTAGATTCTGATGGCTAGAAATCAGATCTTGGGATGTCTCTCTCATCCACTGAAGGAAGTCTCCTCCACACCTTTGGGGTTGCTCTTCTAAACTGATCATAAATTTGTAATTCAAAAGCAAGTCCCTCATGTGGTAGCAAAGGCACTCTTCGTGCTCCTCCAGGTTAAATCAATTTAGCACTTTTTCTAGCATGAGAAACATTGCTCACACCTGTAGATCTGTAGTTGTCACATCTGGAGGCCATGCCATAGACCAACAGTGTTGGGCAATAATTGAAGCATTTGTTCCTCAGTCTAAAAACTCTTTAAATGTTTTTTAATTATCAATTTTATCTCAGGGTGATCCTGCTTAATTTGTTGAACCCAATAACTTTCAAAAGATCCAAAACCCTTAGACACTCTTTATTTTTATTTTTATGTTGTAGTTTTGTTTTCTTTTTTAATTGTTGTTTTGTTTTTTTAGACGGGGTCTCACTATGCACCTCAAATCACTATGTAGTCTAGGCTGGGCTTGAACACAACGGCAAGACAGAGCCCAAGGTGCCTAAATACAAAATGCAGTTTTTTCTCTATACCCTACCACAAAAATTCCTTGTAATCTTCAGGTCTAAAACTAGTTAAATGTGCTCACAATTTAAATTTCAAAAAACAAAAAGAAGAGTTCACCTCATAATAGATTTCACTTGGCAGTATATATCATTTAAAATTCTTAAATTCTAATAAAGATGAAACTACTGTAGCAGAATGATAATGCAATCAAATAAAGACTAAGAAGAATCCTTTGGAAAGATCTTCACACTGGACAATCAAAGCATCCAGTCCAGTGCTAATTTGGGGTCAAGGGTATGCTTAAGTCTTTCCAGGAAATGCTAAATGGCCAATCTGGGTGCCCATGTGTGCTGTCTGACTGTATCGTGAATCCAAACCCAGAGAGGGAGTTGATTCCACCTCTCAAGAAGCAGTTGCTCAGTCCTATGACAGTGAGAGCTCGGAGACCACACCACAACGTATAGAAAAGGAAGAAGCTAGAGCCAAACTTAATTGACCCAAGATGTCCAGAAGATGGTAATAAAAAATAAAACCAAAGATCTAAATAGATGATAAGAGTGTGTGCTAAGTCCTATGATAAAAAAAAGTTATAGTTAAAATTTTGTCATTTCCAAATTCTTTTATAAGAGATCTTTGCTAATTGACCTACCACAAATTTGACTAGTCTATTTAAAATTACAAATTCTACATTTGTAAAAAAATTAGTGCAATTCAATTTGGCTAAAATATATTTGAGTGCACTCTGATTGTGTAAGATGTTTGTCAGTCTGCCTGTGTACCTGTTTGTCTGTTTGTCCAGTCTGTTAAGGTGTTGTTGGGGGTCAGCTGAGCTAGTGATCATTCACACCTGTGGAGCTGAAAGCACAAGTGCCCATATAGGAGTGCCCAAGTGGCACGGAGTGCCTAAGAAATGCCCTAAGGGCATGGCGTGCTGGAGGTGACAGGTGTTCCAACCCCGAGGACACGGGGTGTAAGAAGCAAGTTAGTTCAGCAAAGGGGCATAAAATAGCCCCCAGGAGCTTAAAAGAGTTCTTGCAGACACCAACAACTCTGTACTTGTTTCTATGTCTGCTTGAATCTGTACAGATCATCTGCCCATGTTTGTCTATTTCTGTCCATTTGTCCATTCTGTAAACAGCTGTTCCTTTTTATTTTGAGCTCAATAATATTGCTCTTTTTTTTTACATTTTTGGATCATTTAATCAAAGTTTAGTTTGGGTAATAGACTTAAAAAGCATATTTCTACTTGTGTTCCCAGTTAGTCAAAATGATGCTAAAATTGGTTGTGTAAATGTAATGTACACTGCTGTTGATCATAATTTAAAAGTCTCTCATTGTTCAGAAATAATATGTTAAATATTATGATGGGAGTTTCCTTAAGTCATCCAAAAAAATATTAAGATGTGTAAACAAAATCCCTTTGAGGGAAAGATTATTTGGACAGGACTCCAGCTGATAAATAAGAAAGCAACTGCATGGTAACATTTTAAAACAGTTCTTGTTCATTGATTGGAGGCCCCAATGATCTCCATAGCCTTATGGGAGACACTCCAACTAAAGTTATATAAAATATTATTGTAATATGTTCACATTGGCCATCATCAAAAGAAATAATGCAATAAGGTTTTTGATTTAAAAATGTCCGTACAGCCAGGCGTGGTGGCACCTTTCATCACAGCACTTGGGAGGCTAAGGTAGGGGGAGTGTTGTGAGTTCAAGGCCAGCTTGGGCTACAATGTGAGTGCAAGGCTGGCCTGAAGTACATAGTGTGACCCTGTCTCAAAAAACTAGGGCCAGGAGTTTGGCTCAGTGGCTTAAGAGCTTGTGTGGCAGGCATGAGATTGTGAGTTTGATTCCTGGTGCTGCAATAAATAAATAAATAAACAAATATGCCCATACAAAGGTTTCATATGGCTATGAAAGATTGTTACTAACCTCATGGTATATTTATGTATTCATGCCTCCAGATGTACAGGTTTTTAAAAATGTAAAACAAATTGTTTATGGTGACAAACTTTTGTTTCAGATTCAGGCCTCTGCCTTTAACAAACACTTATGAGATGTGCACCCCATTAAATGTCAACAAGTTAGGTAAAAGCTTTTATGTGTTAGATAGAGACGATTGACCAAAAAGGGGGTACCTTATGCTAAAAAATGCAAATTCAAGGGTGTTAAAAATTGTCATCATAATTGTCATGTTATAGCATTAGGTATGGTTTTGATTTCTAATTTTCTGTGTAAAATATGTAAATTTGTTAACATTCTATAGGTATTCAAATGTTAAAACATCTGTGGCTGTTAAAAAATAATGATTCTATTTTATGTTCTAAGATGGTTAATATTTAGATAAGATGATAATGCCTCTACTACACTGTACAGTTATCAAGTTTTTCTTCTGGATGTTCAACAACTGAGGTTTAGAGACCAATAATTAGAGAGATAGATGGGCTAAGAGGATAGCCAATATTTTGGCCCTAGCCCTCCAAAGTCAATGAGGGCCCAGGATATTAGAGAACTGCTGCTGTGACATTCGATACTCAGTGAGTCCCTGGTCTTCTGATCAAGGAGACTATGAGACCACAGAGGAAAGTAATCATCAGTCTGTGGTGTGCCTAAGGAGAGTCACCAGGAGAAAATATCTCCCAGACTTTCACAGAAATCAACTTGGTCAAGCAATGACTATCACTCTTCAGAATGACTGATACTGGCAAGAACTAAGAGATGCTGTGCATGGTTCCAAGGCATTTCCTGAGGAGACTTAACTGACCTTGATAAAGGAGATAGAGGAGCCAGGCCTCTTACTATAGGTCAAGAAGTCACACATATGGAGATGGGGAAGGCTAGTGTCAGTCCCATTGTCGAATTGAAGTAGGAACTATCAGTGTGAATTTGTGGTTTGCAATATCAACTGACGAATAACAATGGCTATAGATGTGGCTGTGTACAAAATTTAACGAGGCCTTAAAACCTTAATCATAACATCTCAGAAAATAGGAGAGATAACACAACCCACTTCATTTGATAAGACCAGTATTACTAGAATACCCAAACCTAACAAGATATAACATAAACCCTGGTGTGGTAGAGCACACCTGTATTCCCAGCACATGAGAGGATGAAGCAGGAGAATCACTGCAAGTTCAAGCCCAGCCTAGACTACATAGTGATTTGAAGTGTATAGTGAGACCCTGTCTCAAAAAACAAAGCAACAATTAAAAAAGAAAACAAAACTACAACATAAAAAGAAAAGAAAACCTCACCAGGAGGTGATCTCCACCTGGAAACCAGCACCGTGTGTGGGCTGCTGCTGGAGTCGGGGACAGCCACACCCAAGCCTCTCTCCTGAGTCAGCACCAATCACGAGCTGCAGAGGGAGAGAACCAGACCTCACCAGGAAGCAGTCCCCAGCTGGAAACCATATCATTTTCACTGTTTTGCTCGGTTGAGTTTTATTCTCTTTTGTTTTGTTTGAGTATGTTAAATCTGATGGCTTGAGAAGTTATTTAAAGGATAGCAAAACATATTACAGTAGACGTTTTGGATTTACTGTTGGCTTGTTTTGAGGTCCTTTATTGCATTCATTGTTTCCTTTTTACTCATTCTACTCTGTTCTGTTCTGTTTGATTTTTACTGTGTCCAAAGGTATCTGCAGCTATTTTGAAGACAACAAAAGACATGGTAACTATTTTTTTTTTTTTTTTTTTTGCGGAACCGGGGATCGAACTCACAGCCTTGCACCTGCCAGCTGCCAGACAGGCACTTAAGCTGCTGAGCCAAACTCCCGGCCCTAAGACATGGTAACTATTGTGGATTTCATAATGTTTTGAAGTCCTGTGTCACTTATACTGGTTTATTTTGATTGGTTTTATTCTGTTTAACTTTCCTTGGTTTTATCCTCTTTAAAAAAAAATTGGTAAAAAGAAAACTATAGAACATTACTCCCCAGGATTTTCTACTCAAAAGTCCTCAAAAATATTAAGAAATACAGTCAGCAATATAAAAAAGACTTGTAAACCATGACCAAATGGAACTTGTTCTAGGAAAGCAATGCTGATTCAGCATCTAGAAATCGATTGATGTAATTCACCAAACAAACAGACTAAAGAAAAACAAACTTCAAAAACACTTCTGACACCAAATATTTTTAATTCATCCAAAGTAATATAGAAGCTTTACTGTTAGAGATCCAGTGAGTCCCAGCTTGGTTGTGCTCTCAGTGGTGCATATTGTATCTTTATACACCACACACCCAACAACATGTTGCTTATTACTTTACATAACCTTGCTACGTCATGAACAGAAGCCAGAGGAGAAATTGAGGACAAGTATAAATTTGTAAAGTTTTTTTGTTAACCTTTTTTCATAATTGCTTTTTAAGCTAACTCAGAATAAAGCAAATGAAATGGCAATTATACTGTCTTTTGATTATTATGAAACTTATCTGTTTTCATTTCTTTCTTTTGAATTCAGATCACTGTCTGAGGTCACCTGCTTTTGCTCCAAATCACTTCTTTTTATATTTATAGAAAGGAAGAACTGCCCTAATTAATTTTGTATGCTTTTGTTTACCTGCACACATGTTTATTTACCTCTCCTGTTTATAGTGTAGAAACATTGTTTGGCCAGATATAAGTCATTCTTTTAATCTGAATACACTGACTGTCTCTCCTGCCTCTGCCTCTGTTGTTTCTGAGAAGTCAGACGTTCTTATCAGGCTTCTCTCACGTGTGATGTGTGATGATGAATCATTTTCCTCTTAGAGGTCCTAAGATTTCCACCCTTGATTTTCAGTAATTTTATTGTGGTGTGATTGGGTTCTGCCTGGAATTTATTACACTTCTTGAATGTGTAACAATGTTTTTCAATAAATTTGTGATTTTTCGGAAGTAAATATTCACTCTGGTTGCATTCTTGTTTTTATTTTTTGTCAAATTTTAAATAGCTTTCTCATTTCCTCTCACCTCTCTCTGTGAGGAAGAGCTCAGGAGGAGCTGTCTGATGAAACTCTCTGGAAATCAGAGCCTTATCACCTTGGGGTCCAGTGGTCAGGTACTTCTTTCAAAGCCTGAGGGACTCACAGTTCACTGCCACCCACCACACCGGAGCACTTCTCACTGCTGCAAGCAGCCTGCGTCATTAAAGTCCCCTGAGATGTGTGCACCAGGCCAGCTCCTCCAGGGTCCCCATCTTATCAGAGAACCATTTAAACTCCTGCTTCTTCTAACTCCAGCACTCCCTGCCATGCCAGGGACCCTAAATGCACAGAATCTGTAGGACTTAAACACCCTTTAATGGTCTGGTTTTTTGGGGGTATTTTTTTCACATTTTTTTTTAGCACTATATGTCCTTTCTATGCCAGATATTTCCCTGGAAAGACAGGAAGCGCATTATCCTGCATGTCTAGGAGTCTGGAGAACTCGTGGGCTCTGTCCTGTGATGTACGAGGTTTCAGGGATCACTGGGATCCATGTTTTGTTTTTCCTAATGTCACCTCCATCTGCATAGCTATATTAACAAACTAGCCCCAAATAACTGACCACGGGCATCTCTGTGCTGGCTCTGTTATCAGGAGCCAGGATTATCTCTGCCCTGTACTTCAGTCATGCCAAGCCCATGAATGCACGTGAAATACCCACGCAAGCTTCATCTTGCACATAATACGCTGATAGCCCTGTGCACGCAGATGGCCAAGATCCTGAATGCTTTCCTGTGCCAGATCCCCAGGAATTGCTTTGGGTGTTTTTTCTTAGTATTTAATGGAGAAATTATGTCCACTAATATATCATTCTCCCTCTAGAAACACAGCACGGACATTTTTAAAAGTCGCTGTTCATCCTGCATAAAGTTCTTACAGATTTCTGGTAAGTTTTCACCTCACTAACTCCTAATTTTCACCAGCTTTGAGTGATGCCTACTCCTCCAATGACCACCTGTAAAGAAGCAGGCACCAGGTACGTGACAGATTCTCCTTCAGATGAGACACAGTTTAGAGTGACGGTGGGCATTGGATGGCTTAAGATGTGGTGATGTATATTCACTTCCTTATTGTCTATTAAGGCATTCATGTAGCATAATGATTTTAAAAATGAGCCTGCAGATTGCATGCATGAGAAGAGATAGGAGACATAAGAGGTGATATAAGAGAAATGAATAAATTACCTCAAAGCCTTCTAAAAAATTAATGCATGAATAGATTGAAATTTTGTCTAAACAGTGTAAGATTTAAGATGAAACTTCAGCACTTTAGTGAATCATCCAGAAGCTTCTGCTATACTTAAACCAATACTTAGTTTATTCTAGCCAGGTGTGTGGAAACTCTGCAGGAATTTCACAAGTGACCGTTCCTAGCTGATTCCTCATAGTATTACTTTTAAAATGCTTTGTGTGAGAAAGTGACTGACTTTCCAATGTTTCAGAAAGGTTAGACTGAATTTATATTCTTTTTAAAATTTTTAAAGTCTGTATTAGTCCAAATCTGCAGTACGTAACAGTGGCCCTCTTTGTGAGGAGTTGGTGCATGTAAGTAACTCATTGCAATTCTTTATTCATACCCATCTCTTCCCTTGCTCCTCCCTCTCCCTCCATCTCTTGATCTCCTCCCCATGGAAGTCACATGAAAGGAAACTGAGGCAGGATTGTCTGCAGCTGCGGAGCTGCACACCTCAGGTTCAAATTCAGTGGAAGAGACTGTCCCACACCCCAGCCCAGGCGCCACATGCATTGAGAAGCAGATTGT
>RJWM01018650.1:0-40509 GCA_004363535.1 Dasyprocta punctata
ATTTTCACCATGCATTTCAACAGGTCTTGGTTAAATCACTAAATTTAAACAGCCCTCAGATCTCATAATCTTACCCTTCACTGAGAGGGACTTACAATCTCAATCCAGGCCACACAGAAAAAAGAATGAAGAATGAAGAAAGAAGTGACAGACAAAAGAGTAAAAGCAAAGAGAAGTGAAAGAAGAATAAAATAAGAAAGGTAGGAAAATGTCTGGACATCTGAAAGTTAGTCCAATTCTCTCTAGGATTAGTGATCATCACTGGGCCGTCACAAAGCTAATTCAACAACCTCAGAAAGCCTGTTACTTCCTTTAACAAACCCTTGTCTTTTTGGTAGTACGGGGGGTTGGACCCAGGGCCTCTCCTGTGTACTGAGCTATCTCCCTAGTTCTTTTTTACTTTTCAAGACAAGGTCTCACTAAGTCATTAAGTTGCCCAGACTGAAGTTGTGTTCCTCCTGCTACACACAGCTTCTCAGAGTGCTCCTCCATTCCCTGCTCTGATAAACAAATTTTTAAAAACAGAAAGGCCTGGTAGCCATCACTTCTCAAAAGCAAAAAGGAAACAAAGATTCGGTTGGTGGTAAAAAAGCCATGTAGTTTCATCTGGAATGTTTCTACATTAATGAAGGGAAATATTCGTGTATTATTTCTATAATTTTTTTTTTTTACCCTAAAAATGTGGTGGGCCAAATTTTGTCCAAGGACAGTAGTTTGCCCACCATAATCTCTAGAAGGAACATGCAAAAAGAAAAAAGAAGAAGGGCTGGGAGTTTGGCTCAATGTCTTAAAAGTGCCTGCCTGCCTGCCTGGCAGGTGCGAGGTTGTGAGTTCAAGCCCCGGTGCCGAAAAATGAAAAAAAGAAAAAAGGAGGAAAAAAAAAAGCCTGGGCATGTGGTGTACACCTGTAATCCCAGCACTCAGGAGGCTGAGGCAGGAGGAACCCTGCAAGTTGAAGGCCAGCCTGGGCAAGTGAGTCTCAAAAAACAAAAAAGCAAACAACAACAACAAACTCCACAAATTTTCAAGATAAATCACAATTATTATTATTATTATTTTTGTGGCACCGGGAATTGATCTCACAACCTTGCGCCTGTCAGACAGGCGCTTAAGCCATTGAGCCAAACTCCCGGCCCTAGGTTTTTGAGGCAGGGTTGCACTGTGTAGCTCAGGCCGGCCTTGCGCTTGCGCTCCCGCTGTAGCCCAAGCCAGCCTCGAACTCACAACGCTCCGCCTACCTCAGCCTCCCGAGTGCTGGGATTAAAGGCGTGCGCCACCACACCCGGCTTAAATCATAATTATTTATACTGAAAAACTGAACTGCTTTTACATCTGTCCCCCCCCACCCCCCACCCCCCGGCACCGGGAATCAAACTCAGAACCTCACACCTGCCAGACAGGTGCTTAAGCCACTGAGCTAAACTCCCAGCCCTTACATTTTATTGTTTATAGCTGCATTTTTCAAGTTCTCATGGAGGGCAAGATTTTTGCTCTATTTTTCCAGAGAAAATCCATTGGCTCTGCACTCTGGGACTTGTCTTCCTCTGACCTAACACATGACTCAGTGCATGTGGGTAAAGTCGCTACCGAAGCTACAATGGGGTTGGGAAATGAGTTCTGCAACACCGCAGCCTCCAGTTGATAAGAAAGCTACAGTTAAAAATTTAGCCAGGGATTTAGCTCAGTGGCATAAGTGCCTGCCTAGCAGGTGCAAGATTGTGAGTTTGATCCCCAGTACAAAAAAAAAAAAAAAAAAAAAAAAAAAAAAAAAAAAAAAAAAAAAAAAAAAAAAAAAAAAAAAAAAAAAAAAAAAAAAAAAAAAAAAAAAAAAAAAAAAAAAAATATATATATATATATATATATATATATATATGGGAGAAGATGCAAAATAAAAATATAAAGATTCTCAAGGAAAAAAATTGGTAAAAAGCTGTGCAAGGAGCCACATGCCTGTAATCCCAACACTCAGGAGGAAGAGGCAGGAAGATTACTGAGTCTGAGGCCAGCCTGGACCACAAAGTGAGTTCAAGGTGAGCCTGAATTGCATAGAGAAATCCTGTCTTCCAAAAAACCAAACCAAACCAAACCAAACCAACAACAACAACAAAAAAACACTACATGAATAGTTACACAAAACCTGTCCCATATCCTCAAAGTCACAGATGTGCCTCCATGTAAGCCAAGGTGATTTCACTGTCATTCCTGGTTTTACAATTTCACCCCTTTCACCCAGAAGGCAAGAAAACAGTAACAGTGACAAAGGAAGAACCAGGAACTCATCCATTTTTTTTCTTTTTTGGGTGGTATTGGGACTTGAACCCAGGGCCTTTGCATTGAGCTATATCTCCAGTTCTTTTATTTATTTATATTTATTTATTTATTTATTTTTGAGACAAAGTTGCTAAATTGTTGAAACTGGGCTTAAATTTGTGATACTCCTGGCTCAGCTTTCCACAGTGCTAGATAACAGGTGTGGGACATCATGCCTAGTTTAGTGCAATTTTTAACCAAAGCACTTATTTTTGGAGGACTACCGATTAAACCTAGGGCCTTGCATCTATAAGACAAGTGCTCTTTTTTTTTCCTTTCTCTTTCTTCTGAGACAGGCTCTTGCTATGTAGTTCAGGCTGGCCTCAGCCTCCTGAGTGCTGGGGCTACAGGTGTGCGCCACCATGCCTGGTGTCAAGTGCTCTTCTACTGAGCTATACATGCAGTCTTTGAAATATGTAAAATCAACAGATATGCACTCTACCACTGTGCTACATGCCTAGTCCTATATAACCATGAGCAATCTGTTATCTTCTCACAAAACAAGCTGTAAAGCGTGATTTGCTCTAATGGGATTATTTTTAAGTGAAAATTATGCCAGTGTATGGCAGAGGGAGAAAGATACTTGGATGTCATCTTAGGCCCAATGATAATAACTAGCTACACAACCCTGGCAAGATATTTATTCTTTAGCCTTCATTTTCTTCATTCAAAAGCAAGTTAAAACTACTTTTTGTCAAACTTTATTGTCTCTGTGTGCTCATGGAAATTAACGTTTTTCACGTATCAGGATGGAAAATTAAAGAGTCTGTGTACTTGTATTCCTATGTTGTAGTGATACTGAATTTTACAGTTAACCACTATTAACCAAACTAAACAAGAGTGCCGGGCATATAGCTCCACGGCACAAATGCCTACCTGGCAAGCTTAAGGTCATGAGTTCAATTCGCAGTACAAAAAAACAAAACAAACAAACCTGTACAAACTAAATGAGCCATCTACAAGGACACAAATAATCATTTCTTTATAAAATACTCTCTTTTTTGAGCTGCAACTTTAACTTCTGGGATCAAGGGACTACGCCTGCCTCAGTCAAAAATTGAGTCCAAAAATGTTGACTATGATAGTGCAGAAGGATGTGTTTAGGATGTATTGAGAATACTTTTTATACTGTAAACTCCTTCCTCCAATAAAGTGTATTTCAGAAAAACCTCACAAAACATATCCCATATGGTTTCTTCGCCAAAAGTGGACAAGTCAGATCTGGCAGAGACTGGAAATCACTAAAATCATTTTTAAAAACTCATCAGGCTTACAAAACAAGCACACAAGAAATAATACACATGAAATCTAAACCATTTATATATCAGCCCTTCATTCTGTGATTAGTCACATATATCTCATGACACACCAAATAATGAGATTATCATCTGATGCCTAAGAAGAAAAAAACATAAAAGATTTGGCTACCTTTTGTCTGACAGACAATAGTTTCCAGGATTCCTAGTAATATTATCCCCAGTGCTGGTGATCAAATCAAGGGCCTCAAGCATGCTAGAGGTACATCCCTAGACTCCTAATAATTTATTCTAAAAATTATGCTTTAAGTTAATCTTCTGATGTCAAACTACCAGGGCTCAAATCTTGGATCTGACATCACTATGCATTCTTGAGAGGAATATTTGATCTTTTATATCTTAATTTCTTTATTGATAAAATATACACAGTATCATACTTACCTTACAATATTATAAAAATTGATTAAAAAAAGTAAGTTCTAAGGGTCAGAGCTTGAGATAGTAAATGTTAGTTACTATCTGTTGTACTGTACTTCTTGGAAATCACTTTAAAAGACAATTGTTCAAAATCTGATGATACATATACCAATACTTATTGCTCAAAATATGTTACTTAACATTTCTAACATATTACCCATTCAATATACTAAGTAACATTTAGACACTAAATTGTGTCATTTAGATAAAAATGTATATGCATTTAACAGTAGCAAAGTTTTATTAAAAGTTGGAAAAGAAACAGAGGGAGTCTGGGCCAAGTAAAGGTAGGGAAAGAAGCAACCCTGCAGTAAGGACGGCCACCAGGCAAAAAAAAACACAATGGCTACTATATTTTTTTCTATTCCTTTTACTACTGAGTCGCCATTCTTTGCACATCCATTATCAAGTGAGGTTGAAGTGGCTTTATAAATCCTAGATTGAATTGCTTATATACTTTTTGGAAAACAAGCAAAAATTTTTAATGAACTCTGCCAAGAAGTACTGCTATTAACAACAGCAAAATTCCTTAAGACACACTGGGAACTGTTTAAAATAAATTTCAACTATCATTTTTACCTTACCGATTTTTTTGGAATGGCCGACCCATATTCAAAGCAGCAGCAGTTGTTTTGTAAGATCCTGGTGAATTAAAGCCGTTCACAAAATTACCATTGGGGAAGGGAGCCTAGAAGAAAAGTTTATGTTTACACTGTATAAATGGGAAACATGGAGTGAAACAAGAGACATTTGAGCTAACCTAGCATCAATTCCTTTCACAAGGGAAAAATACTTTAAATCATTTTACTTAATTCACTTCTGCAATATTCACATCACGTATCTCTTGAATCATGAGTGATATATCACCAGTTCACTCAGAAAAACGAAAATTCTAGTATTTAAAATCAGATAGGACTTATGTACTCTTTTCAATTTATTCCAGAAATTTTACATAATTGTGGAAATCAATGGTTGAAGCCTATCTATCTTCCAATCTATATATTGAATTAGATAGCTGTATCACTATTTAAAAGCCAAAAAATAACCAGTATCAACAAATGAATTACTCCAGCTGATTTCTTCAAATTTCAACTTGAATTTAAAATTTTAGCGGGGTGTGGTGGCGCATGCCTTTAATCCCAGCACTCGGGAGGCTGAGGTAGGAGGAGCATTTTGAGTTCGAGGCCAGTTTGGGCTACAACGCGAGCGCAAGGCCGGCCTGAACTACATAGTGCAACCCTGCCTCAAAAAACTAGGGCCGGGAGTTTGGCTCAATGGCTTAAGCGCCTATCTGGCAGGTGCGAGGTTGTGAGTTCAATCCCTGGTGCCGCAAAAAAATAAAATAGAATAAAATAATAAATAAAATAAAATAAAATTTTGTTATTTTATATTATTCTATAAGGATCTCACTTACCAGTGGTGTTTCAAAGTAAGGTGCAGGACTTGGAGACCAAGACTGAGGTACAATACTATAAATTGAGTATTGTTGGTGAGGATTATACACAGGCTGCATAAAGACTGGTGAAGCATACTGTGCTTGAGTTTGAATGGGCTGACTGTACATACTAGAATCCACTAATCGATAACCATTCTTAGCAAAGAATGTATTGATGGCTTTTATCCTTGCCTAGAAGCAAAAAGAATACATTATAATAAAAAGAGTAAATATCTTTAAACCTATATACCAAATTTACATTTCAACATTTTATAGTATACTATCAATGCAAAAGAAAAAGAAAACATGAAAAAGAAAAAAGGAATCACAAAAGAAAGGTAAAAAAAGATAGTTTTAGTTATTAAGTATGTACACAGGAAAAACCACAATAAACAAAGTAAAAACACAAATATCAAAATAATAAAACTATAATATCACATCAAGAGTATGCCAGGTAGTGTGGTGTATGCCTGTAATTCCAGCACTTGGAAGGCTGAGGCAGGAGGACTGCCTTGAGTTCAAGGCCAGCCGGGGCTACATAAGCGAGTTCAAGGGCAGCCTGCACTACAGAGTGAGACCCTGTCTCAACAAAACCAAAAAGAGTGCCAACTGCACTAATATATGAATCGTAAAAAGACATGAAAAGGCCTCATAATCTTACTGAAAATGGGTTAGAGACATGAACAGAGTTCATAAATAAAAAAGCAAATGATGTGACTATACAACAACAACAAAAAAAACCCAAGACAACGCCAGGGATTTAGCTCAATGGCATAAGTGCCTGCCTGGCAGGTGCGAGGTTGCAAGTTCGATCCCTGGTACCAAAAACAAAACAAAACAGAACAAAACAGAAGCCCAAAACCCCATAAACTTGTGAAGAGTGTCAATTAGTAAAAAGATAATTGTGCACTGGAGAGGATGCAAGTAATGAGAATAGTTATATCACATGGGGAATGGGGACCACATAGGGAATGAGGACAATGACAAGACCAAAAAAAAAAAGCATGTTTTTAGTTTAGAATGCTGGCTCTAGTGACAATGTGGAGAATGGAAAAGCTGGAGGCATAGTGGTTATAAAGCTACTTCAATTGTTTAAGCCTAGGCAATGGTGAGCAATAATGATGGAAAGAAGTTTGAAGGTAGATCCAGTATTGTCAGTGATCCCAGATGGTTGATGTTGATATAGAAATGCAATTAACTGAGATGAGGTTAAGGTACTAAGATTCTTTTTCACTTCTGCTACTAAAAAATTGTACTTGCTGTTTGTTTTGAGATCTGGAATTATAGGTTGTGAACTACCAAACACTTTATGAAGTTATTTGGAAAGAACTACTGTATACAGAACATTGCAATGCCCTATCAGCTATTTTTTTTTTTTTTTTTTTTTTTTTGCAGCACCAGGGATCGAACTCACAACCTCACACCTGCCAACAGGCGCTTAAGTCGCTGAGTCAAACTCCCGGCCCTAGTTTTTTTTTATGCAGGGTCGCACTGTGTAGCTCAGACCTTGCACTCGCGTTGTAGCCCAAGCCGGCCTTGAACTTACAACGCTCTTCCTACCTCAGCCTCCCAAGTGCTGGGATTAAAGGTGTGCACCACCACGACCGGCTCCCTATCAGCTAGTTTTCTGAAATAATATATAATACCAGCCAGAAAGATCTTTCAAATTACTACAGGCCTATATTATCTATTTGTGTTTTCTTAAACTCTCAAACAGCAAAAAATAAAAAGTGCTTTTGTGGCCAGACGTTTAGCTCAGCGGCACAAGTACCTGTCTGGCAAGCACAAGGTCATGAACTCAATTCCCAATACCAAAAACAAAACAAAACAAAACAAAACAAAACAAAACAAAACAAAAAAAAAGGCTTCTGTTTTACTGTCCTCTACCATAGGTACAAATGTTTCTTACCATGATCGGCTTGCCCTGAAACGTCTTAACTTCTTCTCGTAAGTATTTAAATGCCTGTTAAAGTGGAAAGAACTTTCATTAGTATTCAAACAGATGTTTCATTAAAATCATCTTTATTCATGAAGAGTCAGCAACTAACAATTATTTTAAAGAAATTTTAAGGTGATAGAGAATGAAAAGTAAAAACTCAAGACATTCTCAGCTATAGTTCACATATATGGATTACTGCAGATAAAATACGCAAGGTCCAAAACAGACCCAAAACAGCACTAGATATCATATGATTCAATCAGGATAAATTTTGAAGATGAAGAAATAACACTAAAAATCTGAGTCATTTTATAATGCTATCATTTTTGTTTTAAATACATGTTTCCTTTAAAGAAGGAGGAACATAACTAGAATAAAACCAGTAAGACAAAACTTCCAGAATTTTTTTTTAATTGCAAGTCTACTGTGTACTAGAAATACTATTGAGTACAAGGTTTTCAACATCCATATTTTAATAGTGTGTGTTAACTTTTTTACTGACAGTCGGAAACTTCTTAAATTGAAACTGAGAAATCTTTATGAAGATAATCAAAAAAGAAAAACAACTAAACAAAAGCAAAAAGGTGACCAAAGTGTCCACTAGTCTTTTTTTTTTTTTTTTTTGCAGCACTGGGGATTGAACTCACAACCTCACGCCTGCCTGACAGGCGCGTAAGCCGCTGAGCCAAACTCCTGGCCCTGGTTTTTTGAGGCAGGGTTGCACTGTGTAGCTCAGGCCAGCCTTGCACTGGCACTGTAGCCCAAGCTGGCCTCAAAATCACAATGCTCCTCCTACCTCAGCCTCCCAAGTGCTGGGATCAAAGGCGTGCGCCACCATGCCCAGCCCCACTAGTCTTTATAACATTAGAGTAAGCAAACATTTTGCTTTTTCTTGGTACCAGAAATCGAACTCAGGACCTTGTGCTTGCCAGGCCAGAGCTGGCACCACTGAGCCATATCCTTGGCTCAATTAAAATACACTAAAAAAGCAGGGCGTGGTGGCACACACCTTTAATCCCAGCACTCGGGAGGCTGAGGTAGGAGGAGCATTGTGAGTTCAAGACTGGCTTGGGCTACAACGTGAGCACAAGGCCGGCCTGAGCTACCTACTGCGACCCTGCTTCAAAAAACTAGGGCTGGGAGTTTGGCTCAGTGGCTTAAGAGCCTGTATGGCAGGCACGAGGTTGTGAGTTCGATCCTTGGTGCCACAAAAAAAAAAAAAAAAAAAAAAAAAAAAGAATACACTAAAAAATAAAAATTAAAAAAAAATACACTGACTTCTTTTACAAGTAGGACTTATACCAAAAGAATAACCTTCTCACCTGTTGTGCATCCGTATCTGACTGGAAGGTGATGTACCAGTTGCTATTGTGTGCAAACTCACAGCTTATCACTTTGGGGCAGTTTTCATTTTTGAACAAAGCTTTTACCTCCTAAAAAAAGATAATTTGTAGTCAACTCTTAAAAACAAAGTATCAGTAATGGGCATATTTTGTTGTTTACTGGTCAGGATAAGCATTTCTGTGCCTTTTAGTCCTACTTTTTCATGTGTTTATTATTCTAGACAAAACAAAGAGTAAGTTTTGTTTAATTTAAGGATGGAGCTTTATTTTATGATCAGCAAAACAAGTTTTTTCACTTTTAGTGGCAGGCTAAATTTTCCTTATACGAAAATCTCCCATCTTTTCCCTGTCTAATCAAACAAACAAGCCCAAAAAGCTAGGTATGGGGGTGCTTGGTCATAATCCCAACATTTTGGGAGGCTTAGGTAAGAGTACTACAAATTTGAGCCCAGCCTGGGCAATTCAGTGATTTAGCTAGGAATAAAAAATAAAAAATTAAGACGGGCTAGAGATGTAGTTCAGTGCAAAGACCCTAGTTTACTTCTGATGTGCAGTTTAAAATCAAAGATCTAGGGCCGGGAGTTTGGCTCAGTGGCTTAAGCACCTGTCTGGCTGGCGTGAGGCTGAGAGTTAGATCCCCGGTGATGCAAAAACAAAAAACAAAACAAAAAATCCCAAAAAACAAAGATCTTGGGATAATTTCTTTTCTAATTTCTCTGATTCTAAATTTAGTAAATTTTTTATTTAGAGATTTAAAGCTGAATAACTGGGCAAAATGATTAAGACATTATATACACACACACACACACACACACGTGTGTGTGTGTGTGTGTGTGTGTGTGTGTGAGAGAGACTGGGAATCGAACTCACAACCTCGTGCGTGCGAGCCAGGCACTTAAGCCACTGAGCCAAACTCCCGGCCCTAGTTTTTTGAGGTAGGGTTGCACTATGTAGCTCAGGTTGGCCTTGTGCTGGCGTTGTAGCCCAAGCCGGCCTCGAACTCACAACGCTCCACCTACCTCAGCCTCCACGATTAAAGGCGTGGAATTAAAGGCATGTGCCAGCACGCCCAGCTTAAGACATCATATTTGTCATCTGGCAAGTTGCATAACATGACAATTCAAAGCAAAGCTCTGAGGTACAGTGGTTAAGAAACAGGGGCTTTAGAATTGGAGAGATCAAGTTTAAACTCAGACTGTGTCATTTAACAGTCCATTTACCCTTGGGCCAAGTTGTTTAACCACCCAAAGGTTCAGATTCTTAGCTGCAAACAGCTAATATAATGTTTGGCTGTAAATGACTGTAAACTTTAAAGTAAACAACAGCTAACAGAATCTAATTATTAAATATTATTATATATAATTATATGATACTATTTCTGGATTATATAGTTTCATTCCATTACTACTTCATTCTCTAGCACATATGCCATCTTTATGAGTGCACATTTGTTTTATGTATCATTAATCAGCAGGGTCTGATTTCATTAATCTTTTTTTTTTTTTTTTTTGCGGCACCAGGGATTGAACTTGCAACCTCGCGCCTGCCAAACAGGTGCTCAAGCCACTGAGCCAAACTCCCAGCCCTGGTTTTTTGAGGCAGGGTCGCACTATGTAGCTCAGGCCAGGCTTGTGCTGGCGTTGTAGTCCAAGCCGGCCTCGAACTCACAATGCTCCGCCTACCTCAGCCTCCCAAGTGCTGGGATTAAAGGTATGTGTCACCACCCCTGACTTCATTAATCTTTTAAAAAATTAGCCTTAACAAAACATTACTATGTATCCTGTTGACAATAATTGATATGAAATCAAAGTTATACTTTGCTTGTGTATCTTCTCCAATTTAAACAGTTAAAGAACACTTCACTTAACAGTAACTAATGGTTTACCTCTACTGGTGTTGTTTCAGGAATCTCTCTGAGAATCACAATACAACGTTTATGACTCGGCCTCACTTTCTCGCCCTTCTCATCAACTTGTACCATTGGAGATGCTGAAATTTTAAAATGAAGTGTCTTGTTCAAAAGTGATAGGTAGTTATATTAATAATGCCATCAAAAGACTAGTTTAATTTTCCTTTTTTCTTTTGCAGCACCGGGGATCAAACTCACAACCTCCCACCTGCCAGACAGGTGCTTAAGTCACTGAGCCAAACTCCCAGCCCTAGTTTTTTGAGGCAGGGTCGCACTACGTAGGTCAGACCAGCCTTGTGCTCATGTTGTAGCCCAAGCCGGCCTCGAACTCACAACGCTCCTCCTACCTCAGCCTCCCAAGTGCTGGGATTAAAGGTGTGCGCCACCATGCCCAGCTGAAATATCAATTCTTCACCAAACTTCAGGAGTGTTTATCAAACTCTAATCATGTAACTCATAGGTTATGAAAACAGTTTAAGATAAAAGAAATAAGTATACAGTAACATTAGTATTAACTTATAAAACTGACATTTCAATTGTATGCAGGCATGTGGTAGATGGACAGCTGTGGAGCAAACTGCTCTTCTTGGGTTCAAATTTGAAACAGGCTGCTTTACGAGATATAAGGGTGACATTCTAATAGCCCATAAAAGTGAGATTTAATTGCTTACACTTGCTAATTGAACATCAAGGTTAACAATTAAAGTATAAAATTAATATAGAAGCTGAACACACACACATACACTAGACTGGCAGCCAGGGAAAATACATAAACAAAACTAGTAAAACTTCCTGAATCATCAGAAATGTTTAACTTCTTAAAATTCAAACACAAGTTAAAAGGTATTATTTACATACATCTCAACACTTCAAGAATTAGATCAGGGTCTGTGGTCAACTTTTTTATTTCTTCCATGTTGGCCACTGTCCATATTGGGACGAACTGGTCACTATCCATTTGAGATATCAAGTAAAGATCCTTTGATAAATTTTCTCTGAAAGAAATAAAAGCAATATAACAAGAAATTCTTAAAAACCATCTCAAGAAAAAATTTACCTCATTCATTTTTATCAGTATGTTCTGGGCAACAAAATTATGCTATTAGAAATAATAGATTGAACTTTCAAAAGTTCAAAGTTCAATTTCTAGGATGCTAACATAATATACATTAGTAACATATTCACAAAATGTCCAACTGTCCAAACATATCTGGCCCAAAGTGTTGGACAAAGAACTTTATGGAATTATATTGCTATGGAAAGCGGCTTGATATTAAATAGCTTGTTATAAAGACTCATGCAGTGTTCTATTTTATAAACCTTTTACCATCAGTGTTAGAATACATATTTGGAAAAAATGGAAGTTTAACCATGAGTTAAATTAGGAGGATTCTGGGGAGAACAGTACAGGGGACTGAATCCAGGGTCTTTCCAGAGCTCCATCTCTAAGTAAGTACATATTTAAAATATGTATTTAATACACTGGTTGAAAGTAGCTGGAACATGTACATGATACATCGTAAATCTTTTTACATCCCCATTCTCTCCCACCCATCTTCCAGCATCTCTTAGTCCCCTTCCATTTACCAAAGACCTATTTCTCTATTTCCCATTGTCTTTTATTTTACTTTGATTTATTTATACTTTGAGTTTCTCATATAAGGAAAGCATAACGTATTTAAGTTCATGTGTCTGATTTATTTTACTTAACATAATAGATTCCAGGTGCATTCATTTTCCTACAAATGATTCAGATTTATCCTTCCTTATAGCAAACTACCACTCTATTGTGTATAAACACATTTGCTTTATCTGTTTATCTGCTGATGGACAAACAAGCTGTTCTAAGATTTAGCTATTACAAACTGTACTGCTATAAAATGGGAATGTAAGTTATTACTGTGGTATGATGTCGTTAACTCTTTCAGGAAGTTACCTAGAAGGGGAATAGCTGGGTCAAATGGAATTTTTATTTTTAGCTTTTTTTTTTTTTTTTTTGGTGGCACCGGTGACTGAACTCGAAACCTCGAGCCTGCCTGACAGGCGCTCACACCACTGAGCCAAACTCCCAGCCCTGGATTTTTGAGGCAGGGTCGCACTACGTAGCCCAAGCCGGCCTCGAACTCACAATGCTCCACCTACCTCAGCCTCCCGAGTGCTGGGATTAAAGGTGTGTGCCACCACACACGGCTTTATTTTTAGCTTTTTAAGGAACCTCCACACTGGTTTCCAAAGTGGCTGTACTAGTCTTAACATTTCCACCAACAGTGTAGGAAAGGTTCCTTTTCCCCCTGCAGCCTTGCGAGCATTTGTTATTATTTAATTTCTTGATGATAGCCATTGTTTCTGAAGTAAGATGAAATCTCAGTGTTGTTTTAATCTGCATTTCTATGTTGGCCAGAGATGAGCATTTTTCACATATTTCTTGGTCATCTGTACTTCTTCTGAAAAGAGTCTACTTATTTCATTTGCTCATTTTTTTTTTTTTTTTTTTTGTGGCACCGGGGATCGAGCTCATAACCTCGCGCCTGCCTGACAGGCGCGTAAGCCGCTGAGCCAAACTCCCGGGCCTGGTTTTTTGAGGCAGGGTCGCACTGTGTAGCTCAGGCCGGCCTTGCACTCGCGTTGTAGCCCAAGCGGGCCTCGAACTCACAACGCTCCGCCTACCTCAGCCTCCCGAGTGCTGGGATTAAAGGCGTGCGCCACCACGCCCGGCTTATATTTGCTCATTTTTTGACGGGGTCTTTTATTCTAGATGGTCCAATTTTCTTCAGTTTTTGGTATATTCTAGATATTAATCCTCTGTCCAAGGGGTAGCTGTCAAAATTTTTTCCTATTCTGTATGTTGTCTCTTCACTCTGTTGTTTCCTTTGCTGTGCAGAAGATTTTTAATTTGATATAATCTCTACGTCGATTCTTGATGTTATTTCTTATACAACTGGTGTTCTGTTCAGGAAACTGTTGCCTATTCCTTCAAGAGTGTTACCTTCTTCTAGCAGGTTAAGTGTTTCTTTTAATTTTAGGTCTTTGAACCATTTGATTTCAGAATAGCATATGGTGAATGCTGTGGGTAGAGATTTAATCTTCTGCGTGTGGATAGCCAGTTTTCCCAGTACTATTTATTTGTTAAAGAGGCTGGCTATCTTTGCTCCAGTGTATGTTTTGGCCCCTTTGTCAAAGATCAGGGACTGAATGTATCTAGACCTTTTTATTTTTTTGTTTAAGCCAAGATCTCTCAAAGTCACTAAGCTGCCCAGACTGGTCTTGAACTTGTTAACCTCCTGCCTCAGGCTCTCAGAGTGCTGCGATTATAAGGGTACACCGCCACACCAAGGGCTAAGATGTTTAATTCATAAATGTTCACATTTTTTTATATGTAAACTTTTATAACTTAAAATATGCATTTAAAAGTAAGACAAAATTCTTTTAAGTGATACAAGCATTTCCATCTTACATCTAAAATCTTTAACTAAAGAAAAATCAAATTCTTGCCTTTTTATTTGCATCAAGTATTTGTTGAGCCAGATTGTCTAAAAATAACTAGAAGACTATGCTTAAAAGTTTCCTTCTCAAAAAGGACTGACTTGACCACCTTTGTAAAAACTCCAACCACACAGGCACTCTAGGTTCCTCTCTCCCTTGTTTAAACTGTTCTATTTAATTTTTTCCATAGTGGCTTTCATCAAACACGCTAAACTGCTTATTTATTATTTCATTGTTTTGGGTCTCCCAGCACAGTATAATCTTTGTTCAATGTTTCAAAAGCCTTGTGCCTGGCAAAGAGTAAGTGCAAAGGCCAATACATTTAAACTCTATTAAAATATAGTACTTTAAAAGCTGGGCAGTGGCGCACTCCTGTAATTGCAGCACTTTGGAAGCTGAGGCAGGAGGATCATTACAATTTCAAGACCAGACTGGGCTACAAAGTGAGCCCAAGGCCAGCCAGAACTCCATAGTGAGATCTTAACTCAAAAAAAAAAAAAAAAGCTTTCTTCAAGGTTACAATGTCAATGAGTGGTGATTATTTATTGGCAGTGGGCCATAAAAGATACCACTGAACTTTAAACTCATATTTCAATATAAAAGAACATAACAGTATCACCCTAAAAATGTTATTTAATAACCTGAATATCAGGCACCTGTAAATACCATCCCTTGCCTGACTGAAAGTTTGTAGCCTAACCATTCCTTATTTTCCACTCTTATCAGTGTCAAAACTCTTCAAGAAACTGTATCTTGCCCAAAGTAAGTCAAATTAATGGATATAACATCTAAGACTTGCCTATTCACAAGTAATACCAGATACATACTAACAGCAATTTTGGTGAGCTACAAATGAGAACTGCCTGGGTGGTCTGAACAATACCACATTTGTAAGCAGGATGTGGCAGAGATCATACATAAGAGGTTCCACTGGAAAAACTAAAAAGCTTAGATAAATTACAAAATTCATGTTTTCGGAGATATGAGAGAGCTGTGAAAGCTTCAAAAGACAAAATGGCTGAAAGTCTAGAAAATCTTTCCTTCCTGAGCACACTTCCCCATCTTGGTTCAGGAGAACTCTACTGGGCAATAGAGAACTAGCAGAGCTTAGCCAATTGTGTGTTAGTATGTGACCTGTGAACTAGATATGGGGCTGGCACTGTGAATTAGAAACTACAGGATTTTCCTGTTTCCTGAGTCCTAAGGAGGAAGCTAGGACACTGTGAACCAATCGAAAAAAGCAGAGTAAAATCTGTGTGGCCTTGCCCAGTATGGTGGTACATGCCTGTAATACTAGTGCTATGAGAAGGCAGATATTTCAGGAGGACTCAAAGATTGAGCCCAACCCATGCAAGAGGAGATCCTTTTTCAATCAATAAATATTTTTTTAAAAAGCTATTCTCAAACCTGTAAAAAACATCTGATTTGTATTGGTGTTTTAAGAATAAAGTGACTGGAAACTGCCATACTCTAAAAGTCCAAGAGGGCTATACCTAAAAAAACACATAAATTTGGAGGCGAACTGATTAAAAATGGCTATTCAGTTCTGATCTACCTCAAATTACAAACTGCATTAAACAATCCAGCTTCACTTAATCAGCCTAACAGACATTTAATCCCTGTCCAGAGGAAAAACTGTTATCTGCAGCCTTTATGCTTTCTTCACATATAATGTCCAGCATACAATCAACATTTACATTTTCAAGACATGCAAAAAGGCAAGAAATTATGACTAGAAAGCCCAAGCCAATATGAGTCATCCACCAATGATACAGTTTGTAGTCAAGATTTTATTGTAACTACTGTGTTACTGAAAATGAATTGCATCACAGGCACAACTGATTTAAGGAAGCCAAGGGGTTCTTGCTTTCATTCTATAAACTGTACTGGAATATAAAGACAAAGATTAAAGAGGAAGAAAGACACAGGAGATATTTAGTGTGAAGAATCAATTAAACCTGAGTTAACAGTGCATTGTACATAAATAGGTAAGTCCATGATTAAAAATCGAGGTTTTTAGCTTGAAAAACTGGCTCATCATTCACGATAAGACAAATGGAAAGTACTTGCATTCATATCCCAATTTGTTTATTTTGGAAGGGACATTTCTACATACTGAAGTTTCATATATCTAAGTTGCAAATATATCTCCATAAGACATTTAAAAACATTTGACTGCAAGTATTCTGTTAATAGAAGACGTTACTAGATAACGTAAGTTAGCCTTTGCATATTAAATCAGAGACTGTGCCCGTAAATCTAATTAAGAAATATACTGAAAAATGATAATAATTAAGAAATATACTGAAAAAACCTAATTAGGAAATATACTGAAAAAATCTACCATTAAAAGGAAACAATTTAAAAATTGGTGAATTTTAAAAAGGGAAACAATATTTACCATTTTTCTTCTATATTTCATAGGCATTTTACACGTACTAACCCAATTAACTCAAGAAAATAGAGATATCAACTGAAAAGATTCTGTACCGTGAAAAACAGAACTCTAACTGTTTCTTCAGACATTCTTTCAGATCTTCTGTAGAAATTGATGAATTGTTTTCTCCTGATAGTAGAAAACAAAAGTTAACACTAAGTTATCACAGGTGGTGAAACTTACAAGTTATACTCAGAAGTCACAAAGTATCCACAAATTAAAATTTACAATACTGTAGTATTTAAAAACCCTTGTAACTCAGATATTTGCCAACTCATCTTTTTTTCCAAATAATGATATTAAAGTTAGTTTATCAAGAAATTAACAAAGGACTATTACTACCAAAAGCACTTGGTTATTATGTTGCAAAACACTGCCTGTCACATTTAAGAAATGTTATAACTACTGTATTCCCTGAACAGCAACTAAAAGAACAAAAGGTGAGCATATTCAACATTTGAAGACAGACATTAGCTTAACTGGGATATATTTATGTAAGTACTGTACATCTCTTTTACTATTAGTAGATCTGATGTCAGTCATGCTCTTTAATCTTTTAGTCTTTTTTTCCCCTCTCAATAGTTTTTGATGTGTGTATGTGCTAAATTGACTGTAGCAATAAAAACAAAAAGTTTACCAGAAATGTCATATATTTGATAACTCATATCTTCAGGTCCTAAAATCATTCCCTCCGTTGGTTCTTCAATGCCAGTATTATTTCTTGTGGTTTCACAAGATGGAGAATACATTATTTCATATTCTTTACACATGTCTTCTGAAAGCTCAGTATTGCCTGTATTAAAAGTAAACAAATTCTTTTAAGCTTATCTCCAGAGGTAGCATACCTTCTAGAACAAGATTTCAAGAAATTTTAACAGTTGGAAAAATGTTCACATGGTTTTAGTTTTTTTTGAGCACTACTGGAGATCAAGCCTAGGCCTTATGCATGCTAGGAAAGCACTCTACCACTGAGTTATATCCCTAGCATAGATTTTTTTTTTTAATTCAATAAGACAGGACAGATTTTTGTCGTCCCCCCCCCCCACCACCACCACCAGCACAAGGGACTAAACTCAGGGCCTCATTCTCCCGAGACAGATCCCCAATCCCACTCTCCTTTTTTTTCTGTTTTTGTTTCATGTTCTTTTTTTTTTTGGTACCAGGGATCAAACTCACAACCTCTCACTTGCAGGGAGGAGCTTACACCACTGAGCTAAATCCCCGGCCCTGATTGGTTTCCCTTTTTTTTTTTGTTTTTGTACCGGGGATCAAACTTACAACCTTGTAAACTTACAACCTTGTGCCCACCAGGCAGGAGCTTAGGCCACTGAGCTAAATCCCCAGCCCTATTTTTTGAGACAGGGTCTCACTATGCAGTTCAGGTTGGCCTTCAATTCACTTTGTAGCCCAAGCTGGTCTCAGACTCACAATGATCCTCCTCCTGCCTCAGCCTCCTGAGTGCTGAGATTAAAGACGTGCGCCACCACGCCCAGCTTGTCTTTGTTTCTTGAGACAAGGTCTCACTATGTATTTCAGGCTGGCTGTGAACTCAGTGTGTAGCTCAAGGTCCCCTTAAACTAGTAGTGATCCTTCTGCCTCAGTCTCTCGAATGCTAGGATTATAGGCATGCACCACCATGACTGGATCCCAGCTCTTGTCTTAAAAAATTTTTGAGACAGGGTCTTACTTATTCAATGCACCTTAAAATCTGCAATTCTGCCCGTCTCTCAAGTACATGAAATTACAGCCATGTGCCACCGTGTGCAACTCCACATGGTTTTAAGAATTATATTTACTTAATCAGGGCATGGTGATGGCACACCAAAGGTCCCAGCACTCAGGAGACTGAGGCAGAAAGATCACCATGATTTCAAGGTTAGCCTGGGCTACACAGTGAATTGAAATTCAGCTTGAACTACATAATGAGAAGTTGTCTTAAAAAAATAATGATAAATTTACTTAAACTTACCCAAATGTCTGGGCCATTACAGGTAAGTTAAGATGATTAACAGTAACTAAAACTTAGGTATCAGTCTGTTCCATGTACTTGATACAGTTAATTTTCAGAATATCCTATGCTATCTGCACTTATGCTTCTGTTTTGCAGATGGAGGAAACTAATAGTATAAAAGTCATTTGCCCAAGGTCAAATAGTAACTAAACTGCAAAGTCAATGATAGTAGATTAAAACTATAAGCCTGATGTGGTAAGACATACTTGTAATCCCAGTGCTACTCAAGAAGCTGAGGTTAGATGACTGACTAGGTGAGATCAAAAGTTTAAGGTCATCGAACAGCTTAGAACATGTCTCAAAATAAACTAAAAAGGGCTGAGGTAGAGCTAAATGATACAGCACTTGCCTAACACTCGTGAGGCCCTGGGTTCGGGTCTTTTGACCAACAAAACAAGAATAAAAACAAACAAAGACCTAAAGTAATAATCTATAAATGATAAATAAATATATTACAAATACATTAAATACTGGATCCCAAGATATAGCTACTGCTTGATTAGTGACAATCCATTCATGTTGAGTATAAATAAGAATTATATATAAAATGTAATTGTTATTAAATAATCAAAGGAGTGCCAGGTGTGGTGGTACATGCCTATAATCCCAGCACTTGGGGAGGCAAGAAGATCACTGCGAGTTTGAGACCAGCCTGGGCTACAAAGTGAGCTCAAGGCCAGCCTGAAGTGCATAGCAAGACCCTGTCTCAAAAAACAAAACAAAACAACAAATAATCAAAGGATGCATCTAAAGTTCTATATACTTGTTTGGCCATATATTTAATCAAAATGTAATTTTTCCAATGAAATATTTTGGCCTTACCCTCAGTCTGAGACCCTGATGTGGCTGCTGTTTCATGCCAAGAGCTTTCAGTTCCATGAGTTACTGGAGTGGCATCAGGATTTCCAGGAGGAATTTCTTGCCATACTTTGGCATTAGGATTTAAACCAGTCCCTTTGGATGTTACCTGCTAAATAATCAAAGGATCTATTTGTAAATTTTAAAAGTAGGTACATCAAAATTACAAATGTAGATAATGGGATTTCCCATTACTTACACACAAAGAAACTGATATAATGCTAATAAATACTACCTATATAGTAAATATTACCTATAGAGCAAAAATAGCTATAATTTTAATACTTATGAAAAAATAAAAGTGCTTTATACCAACCTACTTGGAAATTCTCATAAAATTTATTCAAACCATTCACATATCTTTGAAACACTACAATGCTCTTATTCTTACTCCTATTCTGGCTTCAGAGTGTATTATTCTACTCCTATTCCACCATACCTGGCTTCAGAGTGTATTATTTTTATTGCCATTGTAGTTATGACAAAAACTTTGAGTCTGGATGTTTCTATCACTGGAAATATTATCTCAAGTCAAGAGCAGTGATCTGTCCAGGTGTGGCTGGGGCATGCCTACAATCTCAGCTACTAGGAGGCTGAGGGAGGAGGATCACAAATTCAAGGCCAGTCCAGACAACTAAAGAGACTGTATCTCAAAATACAAAATAAAAAGAGTTGAGAATATATCTTAGTGGTAGAGTACACCTGAGTTCAACCCCCAGTGTCACAGGAAAAAAGTGATTTGTACTTTTTTTGGGTACAAAAGTACATACTCTTATTACCCACAATTAAATTATTTGAAGTATTTCTTTTTAAAGTGGCCTTTTCCATGCATTACCTAATCACAAAAACACAAAGGTGAAAGCAAGAATTGTGCAAGGGGGTTGGGTGTGGAAAAAAAGAAGAGTACGAAAACATGAAGACATAAAGGAAGGAAGAGAGAGAAGGTTGGGATATATGCACACCCTTCTCTTGCCTCATATGACCAAACAGAACTGAGCCCTTCTCAAGTACATTAATGATGTGAAAAATTCATCCTTCTCTATAAAGTTACTTTTGACTTTCGTTTCAGTCACAGACTCCTCCCCTGGATGGTAGGCATAAGAGGGTAAATGAAAAGGGCAGGCAATTAATTAACTAAATTTTGTAACCTATAAGATACTGGAAATTCAGCTTTTATGAAAAATAATTGATGCACAGTGAACTATTTATTAGGAGGTTGTCTTAAACTCCCTTTCTGAAGAGGTTCTTACAAGTGATCCTAAGTTACACGTTAAAAACAAAACAAATGCAGCCTTTAAGGTATCACCAACACCTAAGTATGTTCAACCAACGTAAAACTGGGTAGGTAGAACTGCAGAACCCCTAGACAAAGTTGCTAACTTAAGATTCACTTGAGAGCCAGGAGTAGTGGTCCATGCCTGTAATCCCAGCATTCAGGAGGCTGAGGCACGAGAAATACTGCACGTTTGAGGCCAGCCTGGAGTACAAAATGAGTTCGAGGCCAGCCTGAACTGCATAGTGAAACTCTTGTCTCCAAAAGACCAAAAACAAACACAAAACAAAACAAAACAAAACAAAAAACAAACCAAAACAAACCAATATTGTTTAAATATACTCTACTACAATTGCTTCCTCTTATCAACTGAAAAGTTCTGACAATCTGGGAAAAAGACCATATGTAACACCATCTCCCATATTCAGGTTCATTCATATCTCAGGGACAAGAGCTAAAACCTCCCCATGTTGATGGCTCTAGGGGTATTTCATCACTTACACTGTTCAGAACTTCCAGGACTAGCTAGAGTCTGTAAGTTACCCAGGCTGGAATTGAACCCAAGATCCTCCTGTCTCAGGTTCCCTGAGTGCTGGGGTTATAGGCATGTACACTATGCTCAGCTCCTCACAAGGATTTTTAATTACCAAGAATATCTATGTATTTTATACACATAATCTTCCTTCTTTCTCCAATTCTGAGAATACAAGCTATGTCCCTGCCCAAGAACACACAAGATTCTGGAAACACAGTTCTCAGAAAGAGACATCAAACTTCTGAATATTGATTTTAAAAATTCATTTTAATTCATTTAATGAATAAAATCTGTAACTGAGAAAGATACAGTGAAAGAGCAATCTACCCAGAAATACCCTTAGCCCACAGGATTGGTATACGGTATTTTAGTAAAACAAAATAGTTTTTTTTTCAATTATTATTTAAACACAATGATTGAGGCTCTAGAAATAATACCTGAATTCAAAACAACTGAGAAAATTTAATTCACTTGTACCCAACTGTAAACTGAAGAATCTCTTTTTTCTTTTCTTTCTTTCTTTCTTTCTTTTTTTTTTTTTTGCAGGACCGGGGATTGAACTCACAACCTCGCACCTGTCAGACAGGCACTTAAGTCACTCAGCCAAACTCCCGGTCCTGGTTTTCTGAGGCAGGGTCACACTGTGTAGCTCAGGCCAGCCTTGCACTCGCATTGTAGCCCAAGCCAGCTCAAACTCACAACGCTCTACCTACCTCAGCCTTCCAAGTGCTGGGATTAAAGGCGAGAGCCACCACGCCCGGCTTACCAGATTAAATTGAAGAATTTCTTATTTTAACAATTAATCAGTACTTGAGAAGCAGTTAAGGCTCAGTATAAACGCTCCATATCCTGCCCCCACCACCACGTGAATAGTACTTAATTTGATAAAGCATTTTGGGTCTCTTTTTGTTATTGTTGCCCCCCTCCCCAAGCAGTGCTGAGAATCAAACCCATGGCCTCAGGCATACTAAGCAAAGCACCTACCACTGAGCTACAACCCCAGCCTTTTTCATTTTGTTTGTGAGAGAAGGTCTCACCAAATTGCCCAGGCTGGCCTTCACTATGCACACCTCCGGCCTCACTTACGATGTACTTAAGAGTGGGTACCACAGCACCCAGCTTGTGTGTCTTTTTATAAAGCATGTTAGTTTTGAAAGGAAAGCAACTATTGTCTCACTTTCACTTTCAAAAGTACACATAAACACTAATGTGTTCTATCAAAATTACTTCAAAGTGAAAAAAAAATTTTTTTTGTACCAGGGATCAAGCTCACAACCTTGCATCTGCCAGGCAGGCGCTTAGGCCACTGAGCTAAATCCCCAGCCCTATTTTTTGAGACAGTTTCACTATGCAGTTCAGGCCAGCCTTGAACTCACTTTGTAGTCCAGGCTGGTCTCAAACTCACAATGATCCTCCTGCCTCAGCCTCCTCAGTGCTGGGATTAAAGGCATGCACCACCACGCCCGGCTCTGCAAAGTGAATTTAAAAGTGAAATGCAAAAACTAACTTTGAAAAAGGGAGCAAAATCACCGTTACATGACTACAGAATTGCAACAAAAAACTGAAAATACAAAACTCTAACTAGGAAAATGAAAATCAAGAAAAAGGTAAATATGGACAAACACAAATTAAAAGTACCATTTAATACTTCTTAGATTAGCAAGCAAATCTGGCAAATATCCTTTACTGGAGACTGTACAAAATGATGAAACTCATACTCCCACATATCAGCAGCATTTATAAAAGTCAAGAAATGGTAATAAGCCGGGCGTGGTGGCGCACGCCTTTAAAAAATCCCAGCACTCGGGAGGCTGAGGTAGGAGGAGCGTTGTGAGTTCGAGGCCGGCTTGAGCTACAACTCGAGCGCAAGGTAGGCCTGAGCTACATAGTGCGACCCTGCCTCAAAAAACCAGGGCTGGGAGTTTGGCTCAGTGCCTTAAGCGCCTGCCCTGGCAGGCGCCAGGTTGTGAGTTCAATCCCCGGTGCCGCAAAAAAAAAAAAAAGAAATGGTAATAAACCAAAGTCAGGCAAGTAAGAAATTGTGATATACTCACTAGATCACTTATAGCTATTCGAAGTTACAATACCACATCATATAAAATGTGAAACCATATGCATATCACAAAGAAAAAATGGTGCTTATTAAATGGTGACACATCAAGTATTTTAGAATGTATCCCAATTTTCAGAGAAGTTAAAATGTGCATTTTAGGATCAATAAATACCAAATTTTAAAAATGCTTTCACAGAATGGAGGGGGGAAATCCATAACCACCAGAATAACAAAAGCATATGTTAGTCAATTCTGTAGGTTGGGTAGTATTCTTTCTTTTTTTTTTTTTGTGGCACCGGGGATTGAACTCACAACCTTGCGCCTGCCAGACAGTGCTTAAGCCACTGAGCCAAACTCCCGACCCTAGTTTTTTGAGGCAGGGTCGCACTATGTAGCTCAGGTTGGCCTTATGCTTGCGTTGTAGCCCAAGTCGGTCTCAAACTCACAACACTCCACCTACCTCAGCCTCCTGAGTGCTGGGATTAAAGGCATGCGCCACCATGCCCGGCTCTTGGGTAGTATTCTTTCAAACAACACATATTAATACCAGTATAGCTCCCCTACAGATTATCCACTTTGAGACACAGAAAGAAAACGGAATGAAGCTCCTTCATAGGGAATGTGCTTAGCTTGCATGAGGAGGAGGAAAAAAAAAAGGACACAGACGAGACGGTAAAGTCAAAAAAAAAAAAAAAAAAAAAAACTCTAAAGTCAAAATTCAAACCCAGGCCACCTGACTTCAGAAACTACATTCACCACACAATGATTACAATTCACAGATTATTACAACTCCAAGTATAAAAAAATGGGCTGGAAGGGAACATGATATGCTAAATTATCCAGGTCAGAAGTCTTTCCCTTATAAACCATTGTACTAAAATGTTACTTTAAATTGAAGTAAAAAAATTATAAAATTTGGGATGGAAATAACAGTTCAGTGATAAGTAGAGTACTTGTTTTATATGCTTAAAGGACCCACCGTAGCCACAGTAAGCCCCGCCAACATACACATATACACACGCAAAACTTTAAAAAAAAGGATGTACAGCAGCTAATGGAAAACCTGAGTATAAATGTCAGTGTCTAATACATTAAAAGTTTAGTTTTCTATGACAATACTTACATTTTACACAACTACTGAACTTTTTTATTCCTCCCTACCCAAGGGTCTCACTGTAGTTCAGGCTGGTCTTGAGCTCAGTGATCCCCCTGCCTTAGCCTCCAAGAGCGCTAGGAGTACACACATGCACTACCACACCCCATGCTCATCATTCTTGCTTGCATCTCAAATGCTCAGTAGCCTTGTTCCTTTTGCCCTAACGAAAACATTCAGAATTTAGTAACTTCTCTCAAATTGTACTTTCTCTAAAAATAACTTTATTGGCCAGGTCTGGTAGTGCGGGCCTGTAATCATTGAGTTCAAGGTCAGCCTGAACTGAACTACAGTGAGACTCTGTCTCAATACATACATACATACATACCTTTATTTTTACTCTATATCCTTGCTATATTCAAATTAAGCATATTAAAGACAATTCCATTTCTTTCTGGTTTATATTTATTGCTAACAAGAAAGCAGCTATCAGTCTAGCTGCCACTCTCATTCTTTTCTCTCTTGTTGCTCAATCTTTGCCAATGATACTCTGCCACTTTGCAATCTTTGTCCGCACGTGGAACTCCTGGGCTTGGGGTGCAGCTCAGTGGCAGATCACTTGCCCAGCACGTGTAAAGCCTTGAGTTCAGTCCCCATTACCAAACAGTATGAAATTCTTTTTCTTTATTGTACATGGGATTCATACCACCTTGTTATTTTATTTTATTTTTTTGCGGCACCGGGAATCAAATTCACAACTTCGCGCCTGCCAGACAGGTGCTTAAGCCACTGAGCCAAACTCCCAGCCCTAGTTTTTTTTGAGGCAGGGTTGCACTATGTAGCTCAGGTTGGCCTTGTGCTCACTTTGTAGCCCAAGCCAGCCTCGAACTCACAATGCTCCACCTACCTCAGCCTCCCAAGTGCTGGGATTAAAGACATGCGCCACCACGCCCGGCTACCACCCTGTTATTTGATGTCTTTCACCAATTCCATAAAAAAATTGCCATTACCTCTACAAATACTGTCATTTTTACCACCTGCTCGATTACCTTCTTCTGGAATTCCAATAAAATAAAATCAATGTTGCATCTTCTCGTGACATTCCATGTACAGTATTAACCTCTTTCTTTTCTCCCATTTCTTTGTTTCTAGTTGTATTCTGAGGAGCTTTCTTCGTTGTTAATGTGGTTTTTAGACAGGTTCTCACTATGTACTTCATTCAGGCTGGCCTTAAATTCACAGCAATTCTGCCTCAGCCTCCTAAGGGGCTGGGATTACAGGTATGTGCTACTACACCTGACAACTCTAAGCAATTTCTTAATATATTTCTTCCAGCTCAATTCTTGCAAGTTGTAAAAGTTTTTTCTTTTTTTTTTCTTTTTTTTTTTTTTTGCAGCACCAGGGATTGAACTCACAACCTCGCACCTGCCAGATAGGCGCTTAAGCCATTGAGCCAAACTCCCGGCCCTAGGTTTTTGAGGCAGGGTTGCACTGTGTAGCTCAGGCCGGCCTTGCGCTTGCGCTCCCGCTGTAGCCCAAGCCAGCCTCGAACTCACAACGCTCCTCCTACCTCAGCCTCCCGAGTGCTGGGATTAAAGGCGTGCGCCACCATGCCAGGCTTTCTTTTCTTTTTCTAACAGTACCAGGGATTGCATTTAAGTCTTCACATCAATACACACCAGTCCCAGCCATTTTTAAACTTTGAAACAGGGTCTCACTAAGTCCCTAAATTGCCCAGGCTTAGTTTATAAACATACAACCCTTCTTCCTCAGCCTTCCAGGCTGTTGAGATTACAGGCATTTACCACCATGCCAGGATCAAAGTTTTTTTTTTTAATCTTAAAATTGACTGGTTTTGCGGGGAAGAGGAGTTCAATTCTCAGGCTTATATGACCAATTTCTTGTTTCCTGATCATCTTTTCAGAGTCTTCTTTTAAGCATATTAAACGTTCTAACTTTATATAATTTCAAAAAATTTTTTCTTGATTTTTTTGTTTTGACTAAATCATACTGGTATGCTTTCTGACTTCATACTGGTATCCTATTTTCCTTAGACATTGTGAGAAATCTGGCAGATTGTGTTTATTTTTTTGTTCATTTTTGAGATAGGGTCTTGCTATGTAGTTCAGGCTGGTCTCAAACTTGCTGTGACCCTCCTTCTTCAGCCTTCCAGTGCTGGGGTCATGGGTGTGCACCACCACACCTACACCTTGCTGGGGGATTATGTTTAAATTGGCTCCTAAGGAAAGAATTTGTTTTCCTTTTGCTATGTGACTGCCCAGAAAGACTACCAATTAAGAAACACTTTAAAGTCGGGCATGGTGGTGCACACCTTTAATCCCAGCACTCGGGAAGCTGAGGTAGGAGGAGCGTTTTGAGTTCGAGGCTGGTTTGGGTTACAATGCGAGTGCAAGGCCAGCCTGAACCATACAGTGCGACCCTGCCTCAAAAAACTAGGGACAGGAGTATGGTTCAATGTTTTAAGTGCCTGTCTGGCAGAAACGAAGTTGTAAATTCAATCCCTGGTGCTGAAAAAAAAAAATCACTTTAAAATTTTCAATTTGCATTTCTGGAAACAACAGGTAGTGTGAATTTTAGTCCTATTTTGGCATCAAAGAGGATTTCTGTTTACAATTATCAAAGTAGACCTCTCTCATAGCAACCTTTCCATTTCTCTGGGAAAGCCTCGCCACCCCATTATTTTATGTCCTGCCTCTGAGCACTGAATCAAAACTGTAGCTCCAGGCCACTAAGGACCAACAGACACAGACGACAGCCTCAGCTTCATTACCTTCTTATCTCTCTGGGTAAGTGTTTTCTGATTTTGTCTGAGGATTTCAGTTGATTCCTTTCTAACCTATAGCTTTGCTTTTATTTTTTTTTCCGTGTGTGTGTGTGTGTGTGTGTGTGTGTGTGTGTGTGTTGGTAGCAGGAATTGAACTCACAACCTTGTGCTTGCCAAGCAGGTGCTTATGCCACTGAGCTAAATCCCTGGCCCCCTTGTGTTTTTGAGACAGGGTCTTGCTATGCAGTTCAGGCTGACCTTGAGCTCACTTTGTACCCCAGGCTGGTCTCAAACTCACTAGGATCCTCCTGCCTCAGCCCGTCAAGTGCTGGGATTACAGGTGTGCTCCACCACATCCGGCTTTGCTTTAAATTTTTTAAAAAATTACTTTAACTAATGTTTTCTGTTGTTTTCCAGATGTCTTAGTTCATTTTGTGCTACTATAACAAGATAGCTGGCTGATGGGCACTTCGTGAAGAGGTTTGTTTGGCTCATGATTCTGGTGGCCCTAGGGCCCAAATAGCATTACAGTGCCAGCATTCAGCAAGGGCTGTGTTGCAAAACAGTGGCAAAGCAAAAGGGAGCATTACTCTGCAGACGAGACGAAGACCACAGGGTAGCTTTGCTGCAACCTGCTGCTGATAACTTACCTACTCAAAGGAGACGACTTCAAAATGTATTCATGAGAGTGAAGCCCCAATGAGCTAATTAGTTACTTCCCATCAGGCTCCAGCTCTTTAAAACGTCTACCGCCTCAACAACACCACACTGGGGACCAATGCTTGCAGCACATGAACCTTTGAGGGACAAACCTTAGCATTGTAACACCTGATTCAGCCAGATATAGCTCAGCGGTGCAAGCACCAATCATAAAAGATACTGAGTTTGATTCCCGGTACCAACCAACCAAAAAAACCCTGATTCATATTTCCAGGAAAAGTATCAACTCAGATAACATGGTGGTGCATGCCTATAATCCCAGCACTTGGGAGGCTGAGGCAGGAGGAGTATATGTTGTGAGTTCAAGGCTGGTTTGGGCCAACAAGAGCTACATACCAAGGCCCTATCTCAAAAAGCAAAAACAGAATGACCCAACCTCTGACCCAATCCAATTCAACCATTATCCCCCAACCCTTCCTTTCTAATACTAGGGATTGAACCCTGGGATTTCGTACTGAGCTATATCCCCAACTCTTGTTTCAATTTTTTTGTTCTGTTTTGTTTTATTTTGTTTTTGGAGACAGGTTCTCACTATGTAGTTCAAGCTGGCCAGGACTCACTGTGTAGCCCACACTGGACTCAAACTCACGACAATCCTCCTGCCTCAGCCTCTCAAGTGCTGGGATTATAGGCATGTACTACCAGGCCTGGCTTTCTGTTTCAATTTTTTGAGACAGAGTCTCACTAAATTGCTAAGTTGCCCCAGGCTGGATTTCAGTTACTCACTCAACCTCTCACAGCTGGGGCCAATATTTTTTCTTAAAATTACATTAAAAAGTAGTTTCAACAAATAAGGGGTAACTATGTCATAACAACAAAAAAAATTAAGTGGCTCTATAATTACATAAGTATGTAATCCTCCTGAAAAGCCCTATGCTTCATCTTTAAAAGTATGTATACCTTATCAAAACTCCTTATATTTTCTATATGCCTTGAATACCTAATTTCATTTGTTTTGGTCATTGCTTCCCCCTCCCTCAACTGTACTCTATTTTGCTACTATTTTATAATAATTTTTTAAAAAACTAATGAGATTAAACCCAAGGTTTTTCTTTTCCTTTTTTTTTTTTTTTTTTTTTTTTTTTTTTTTTTTTTTTTTTTTTTTTTTTTTTTTTTTTTTTTTGGTGTGGTTTTTTGAGACAGGGTCTCGATACAGTTTGGGCTGGCCTTAAGTTCACTTTGAGGCCCAAACTGGTCTTGATCTCGCAACGATCCTCTTGCCTCAGCCTCCTGAGTGCTGGGATTATAGGCGTGAGTCACCACACCCTGCTGAACCCAGGGTTTTTTCACTGAACTACATACCTAGTCCTTTTAAAAATATTTTGAGATAGGGTATTGGTCTCAAACTTGTGCTCTTTCTACCTCAATCTCCCAGAGTACTGAGGTTACAGATCTGTATTACTGTCATCCCAATAATAGTGTAAGTATGTGGTCTTTGTATTTAGGCCAGTAACATAAAGCAGACAGAGCCTTAGAATTATTTTAACGAAATAAGGGTGTATGTACAAAAAAATGAGTATTTGTGATGATACTTACCACTGATAGCTAGAAATTAAAATTGATAAAACTTTTTTTTCAAGTGGCCTCAGTTTAAAATTAAAATCTCTCATTACTATTTCCCCAAAATTCACTTCACTGTGCCCAAAAAGGCAGGCACTCACAGGTGCATGCAGCCATCCATAATCCAAGGCGGGGCCAGGTCACTGCTCATGCTGGCAGCAGTTCTTGAATGCCATTTATGTGGTGTTGCCAGTTTTTCCGGTATGCAAAAATGCAAGCATGGTGGGGTCACAGAGGCTTCCACCCAAATTGCAGATGAAGGCCAGGTGTGGTGGATGCTTGTAGTCCCAATACTTGGGAGACTACGGCAGGAGGATAGCTAAGTTTGAGGCCAGCCTGGGATACAAGTGAGTTTGAGGCCAGCCTCAACTGCACAGTGAGACTGTCTCAGAAAGATTAAAAAAACAACCAAAAATACAAACCTACAACAAACCAACAAACTTTGAATGAAGGTCTAGGAGCTAGACAAGGAGTCCCTGAGAGATCAGTGCATGAAGCTCTAAAAATAATGACTATAAAGATGCACTGGAAACCCAGGAGGTTGGAGATGCCAGAAACATGTGATTTCAGGTGGTTTTTTTTTTTTTTTTTTTTGAGATAAAGTTTTGCTACGTAGTTCAGGCTGGCCTTGAACTCACTATGTAGTACAGGTTGGCCTTAAACTTGCAGTGATCTTCCTGCCTCAGCCTTCCAAGTTCTGGGAGTGTAAGCATGTACCATCTCACCTGGCCTTAAACATGGAATTTCTGCTGGGAAAGCTGCAGACAGTAAGCAGAGTCAGCCAGTCAGCCGGAGAGAGGGAGGGAGGAAGAGACAGACAGACAGACAGACAGAGACATACTATGTGGGCTGTAATCAGCAAGGCCACAGAGGCAGAGCTGCCCAAGACCTTTGGAGTTAACATCTAACCACAACCTCCCCTGGGTACTGGACATGCAGCTACAGGATTTCGTGTTTACCCCACTGGGTTTCGATGTTGCTTTGGTCCCATTTCTTTCTATACTCCTGTTCCTTCCTTTTGGAATGGGAATGTTTACTCTGTGCACTGTATGTTGGAAGTACTTAAGTTTCTTTTTTATTTTTACAGAGGTCATAGCTAAGAGTTTGTCTTGAATCTAGAGACTTTAAACTTTTTAGTAATGCTAGAACCATTAAAACTTTGGCAACTCTTTAAGAGATGAACTAAACGCATTTTGCAAAAGATGCATATGAACCTTTTAGGGGTGAGGAGTAGAACATTATGATTTAGGTCTAAAATATCTCCCAAGTCTATGTGTTTGAAAAGTGACTCGATTATGGAGGTGCTATACTCACCAGTGGATTCCCTCATTGAGGAGCTCAGAGGTGAATGTGCTGTTAGGAGGTGGGGCATGGCTGGTGATGAGTTACTAGGGGAGCGTGACCTGGAAGGGTGTTCTGGTCATCAGATCCTCCTTTCTCTCTCTGCTTCTTGACTACCATGACGTGAGCAGCTTTCCTTTCCCAGTCCTTCAAGCATGCCCTTTCTACCCTGGAGCCAGCCAACAATGGATTGAATCCTTGGTGGAGCACACTTAGAATCCCAGCAGCACTTGGGAGGCTGAGGCAGGAGAATGACTGCGGTTTTGAGGCCAGTCTAATGGGTCACATAGCAAGTTTAAGGCCAGTCTGAGCTACTGTGTTGGGTAATACTATGTCCCCCCAAGTCCTATATATTCTTTTGATGAGGCTGAGTTATTGGTCTGTTATTGGTTTGCTGCCTGGTGCGGGGATTGGCAATGTGAGTGCTGCACCCACCCAGGGGTGGAACCGACATACAATGTAAATGAGGCGGGTCTTCCTCTTGCCCACTTCCACCCTCTCTGGCTCGCACTCTCTCTCTCTTGCCAGCGCGCCTTGCTGCTTGCAGCCGCCATGAATGGCTGCCCTGCCATGCCACTCTGCCTTGGAGCCAACTAAGCACAGACTGAAACTCCCGAGAAACTGTAAGAAATAAACATTTCCTTCCCTAATTTTGGGCGTCAGGTATTTTGTCTCGGCAACCAGTAAAAAGTAACTAAGACAGCTACATAGCAAGACCCTGTCTCATAAAACCAAAGGGAATACAAATAAATAAACCTCTCCTCCTTTAAATTATAAATGTCAAGTATTTTGTACTCTTGACTCAAAGTGATGAGTATACCTTCTATGAGGTCTTTACATAAATTGGCAGGTCCCTGGATCTATAGATCTTGTGGGTAACTATTTGAATAAAACCCAATCCTTTTGTATGTCTTTTTTTTTCCCCTTCAAATTTCTCATACTGTGCACTTGGGAGGCTGAGACAGGATTGTTGAAGAGTTTGAGACCAGTCTGGGCTACACAGTTAGCTCAAGGCCAACCTGAACTGCATAGCAAGACCCTGTTTCAAAGAGACCAAATAAACAAAAAAACATCAAAACACCTCATACTGTGAAGAGGCAAACAAGTTTGCATACTTTTGGGGGTACCAGGAATGCTTAGAAGCAGCTCTGTGCTATGGGCAGGAATGCCTTTATTTCTCTAGCTGTGACAGAAATGGGATGGCTAGTGCTGTCAGAAACCAAAACTGCTGGACTGGTCTCACTGTCCAACTCCAGGAAAACAGGGGTGGGATTTGTGTGTTATCTGACCTCAGTGACAAAAGCTGACACAAACTGTGTTAGCTGAACCCACGTGGAGGACCTAAAAGGATCTTGTCTTCTTTATCTCTTCAAAAGTACACAAGTCTGATCTTAAAAGACACACACATCTTAAAAGATTATGGACAACTAAATGCCTAACCACTGAACATCACTCTAAAATGTATTTTACAAAATTGGGCCTATTTTTTTAATTAATTAATTAATTTATTTATTTATTCCATTTTTTGAAACAGGGTTCAGACTGACCTTGAACTCACAGTGATCCTCCTGCCTGTGCCTCCTGAGTACTGGGATTACAAGTGAGTGCCACCATGCCTGGCCCTTTTTATTGTTGTTTTCTCAGATAACCTCACTATGTATTTCAGATTGATCTTGAATCCACTATGCTGGGATTACAGGAGTGTGCAACCATGTCCTAAAAAGTGGTGCTCCCTAAGAATTCGGACTGACTAGAGCAATGTTATAGACCTAAAACTAAGAAAAAGATTCCAATCTAGCATGGCCAATATATCTAGAACTACACTCTGATTTATGTATTTATTTTTGTGGTACTGGGGACTGAACTCAGGGCCTTTGCACTAAGCTATATTTCCAGCTCTTTTTATATGTATTTTCTTTTCCTTTTTTTTTTTTTTTTAATTTTGAGACACGGTCTTGCTGAGTTGCTAAATTGCCCACGCTAAGCCTGAACTTTCAATCCTCTTGCCTCAACCTCACAGTTTACTAGGATAACAGGCACTTGACATACCAGCCATTAATGTAATTATTTAATGCGTCATACTTTTTTCCCTGTTTGCATGCCTGCTAACATGTGTTTATAATACTTGGCTAAGGTACTGTACCTGCAGCTGTTCCATTCTTTTTTATAACTCTTATCTTCCCCTTCCCCCTTGGTTTTCTTTTTGAGTTTTTTTTTTTTTAATCTATTCATAGGTTTTTCTGGATCTATGCTTGAACTCTTAAAAAAAAAAAAAAAAAAGATTTTACAGATATTCAAGGGTTACAACACTCAGTTTGGAAATTAAGTGAAATCTTTTTAAAATCCAACCATTGGTACACAGACTGCTGGGCTCCACCTGCAAGTAAAACCTTAAAATTTTAAAACCATAAAATTTATATTTTATATTGCTTAATGCATACTTGTTTATATGCTACCTTCGGTATACATTATTGTGCAAAAAGTTCTATTTAAGTTGGCTTATAGACAAATTATATTCATGGAATTGGCCTAAATGCTTTTTGTTCACACAGTTTAACAAACAGGTTCATTTAAAATACTTAAGCAAAATAAAAGTGAGGATGTCTTTAAAACTGCTAATACACATTTTACCTAGGTTGACAGCCACTCAGGATATTTACCTTTATTAAAAAGTTAATGCCTGGCATAGTAGGGCACACCTCTAATTCTAGATTTCTAGGCTGAGGCATGAAGATCCAAGTTCAAGATCGGCATGCACAATTCAACAAGACCCTGTCTCAAAATAAACAATTAAATAAGGGGTGGAAATGCAGCTCAGTAGGAAGATCCTGGGTGCAATCTCCAGCACTGGGGAAAAAAAATAATGAAGCTACAATGTCCATTGTTTTCTATGTTCCAAGTACAACAGCTTTTAGGATTTTCTTTGATAAAAAACAAAACAAAACAAGACATCAGGTTTGTCTAACATTTTGATTTCCAGAGTAATATAAAATTGGTTATTAAATTTCCGGGTGTGGTGGCACACGCCTTTAATCCCAGCACTCGGGAGGCTGAGGTAGGAGGAGTGTTGTGAGTTCAAGGCCAGCTCGGGCTACAACGTGAGCAAGGCCGACCTGAACTACATAGTGCAAACCCGCCTCGAAAAACATAGGGCTAGAAGTTTGGCTCAGTGGCTTAAGTGTGGGTTGTGAGTTTGAGCCCTGGTACCACACACACACACACACACACACACACACACAAAAGGTTATTAAGCCAGGTAGATTAAAAATATGAGTATTTATAATAAAACAATTGAATAATCAGTTGCTAAATGTTAAGTTCAAGTGGTCTTGGCTTCTTGAGGTATATATACGACCTATTCAAGACCACTAAATATTTTTCCTTTTTTATTTATTTTTTTGAGACAGGGTAGTGCTATGCAGTTCAGGCTGACTTTTAACTCACTATGTAGTCTAGGCTGACCCCGAACTCACAGCAATCCTCTGCCTTAGTCTTCTGAGTGCTGGGATTACAGGCATATGTCACAATGCCCGGCTTCCTAATTGTTAATGTATAAAAAAAGAATTGAAACTATAATTCCATATAAAATTAGTAAATAGGGAAAAATTTTCCCCTAAGTGTACCTCCTTGAACCTGAGAAAATACCAGATAAAAGCCTTTCAAGGCTGAAAAATAACTGCTTCAATCAATTGCTTCTGTTTTCTCCACTAATGGGTAACCTCTCTAGTTTTCAGTTTTATTGTACCTCACACCCCAATAAATATTACTTAAAAAAAAATTTCTGTGTAATTAAGTTGGCTACAAATAAAAGATTATAAAGTTTTCAAAATTTAGTACATTTATGTAAACCCAAAGACTCATTATCTAAATATAAATAATAAAGTTTTCTTAAGGTGCTGTTCTGCTCTTGGTAAAAATTTACAAAAACTGGGCTAAACAAATGAGGATTTTAGGTTTTATCAAGATAATTTCTATTAGCCTTTCGATTGCTTAAAAAAGTTTTTAAAATGTTAAGGTTTATTTACATATGAACACTGTAAAATTTTAAAGTTTAGAACTGATAATTATTTCAGATTATTATATTTGACACTATATATATCCAAAGCTAGAGGTGTGTATACAAAAGACGACTAAAGATGCTGTATGTCTGAGCTTTGTATGTATCTATAGAAGTTTGTAAAACTAAAGGTACATAAATTTAGTGTATACAAAGTAACCAGGAAGTGCTTTTTTATACAATAGATATTTTGTCTAGATCTTAAACATATAAGTTAAGTAAAACTTTTTGGCATTTCGGCCATTTATATTCAGTATCATTCAGGTGAGAAAAGACCCTGCAATTTGGATAGTCCTATCATTTAAAACCTGACCCACATCTATTGGTTTTAATTAAATAATAGTCTATTACTGTATAAATAGGATGTGTTTAATGGATAATGTCTATTTATGCTCACCAGAAGTGTTTCCTAAACTTGAAAGCAGTCTACAGTTAACCTTTTGATTCTTGCTTGTGTTGTTAACCCTATGTTACTCCTCAAATGTAAAAGCTAAATTAATATATAAGACTTCTATGGAGGTTTTATACTATTACTTTCTAGTGTGTTGAAATGCATTTATCTTAGCCGGGGGTGGTGGCCCACACCTTTAATCCCAGCACTGGGGAGGCTAAGGTAGGCGGAGTGTTGTGAGTTCGAGGCTGGCTTGGGCTACAACGTGAGCAAGGCCGGCCTGAGCTACATAGTGCGACCCTGTCTCAAAAAACTTGGGCTGGGAGTTTGGCTCAGTGGCTTAAGCGCCTATCTGGCAGGCGCAAGGTTGTGAGTTTGATCTCCTGTACTGACCAAAAAAACCCACAAAAAAAACAGCATTTATCTTCCCCAAGCACACAAAACTTCTAAATCACAATGTTTAGGGCCAGGGATTTAGCTCAGTGGCATAAGTGCCTGTTTGGCAAGTGCGAGGCTGTGAGTTTGATCCCCGGTACCAAAAAAAAAAAAAAAAAAAAAATCACAAAGTTTAGGTAAGTACCTTATCATACTGGTGCCTCCCACACTAAAACCAAATATTTTCCCAGATTTATGTTTATGTGTCCATAATTATCTCATGATCATTATCCTTGAGCAGAGATAATAAATCTAATAGTCCTGACATAATGCTGTCCTGACATAACCATTATCCTAAAATGCTATATATGACAAAAAGTAACTGTTTTGCCAGCTAAAAGCTTTCTTCAATGTCTTGTCCACAGTTACTAAGTCTTTTGTTATCCAATTTGGTTTTTCTTTAAAATATTTAGAGCCAGATTTATAAAAAGAATTTGAAACAATCCTAGATACAGCTTTCTGACAAAAGTAGATTTACTATATTTCTTGGATCAAGTGTGTGAACTGTTCTTGGTCTTAACACAATTGTCTGCTAGTCTACAGAAATCTGAGCAGTATATATTTTTTTCTTTCTCTTTTTTTGGCACTGAGAATCAAACTCAGGACCTTGCACTTACCAGACAGGTGCTGTGCCAGTGAGCTATATTCCCAGCCCCTGAGCAGTATTTTGTGATGACAGCTATCACCTACAGGGCAGACATAAATAACACCAATTCCCGATACTAATACTAGCCCCTATTAAACAAAGGGAATAAATGTCTTCCAGTCTCATTTTATATTCTGAAGTGCAACAACAAGAACAAAGAGCTCCAATAGTTGGCTGTAAAACTGCTCCTACTTCAAGACAGGAGTAACTGATCTCCTGGGTGTTCAAGGAACAAGACTTGAAGACCAAAGCCAAAATAAAATAAAATAAAATACTTAAGAGGACAGTCAATATTTTGCCTCTTACCTTCCAAAATTAACTAAGACCCACTCAGGGAACAGCAGGACCCCCCACTCAACGTCATAAGCAGGAAAATGGTCAGGACTTCCCTCAGCTCACCAGTGGGACAAGTTTCCATGGTTCCAAGAGAAGTTATATAGTCAAGCTACACTGATATCCTGGCAGATGACGCAACCAGTAGAGGGAAAACCTAGAGGAGCCAAGAGGATCCTCACATAGTCCCAAAAGTAACCCTCAGGAGTCTTGCCTAACCTTGGGGAAGGGGGATTGATTTTGATTGACACAGGTCTTACTTCAGTGTAGTCTTAAACACCCAGGAGACTTCTTGATCTTCGACTAGGGGAGGTCAGTTTCCCCTATCAGCATGAAACAGCAATGAGAAGACAGACTTGGGGCCCCCAGAATCCCTTGGGAATAAAGGATCAAAGTCTCTGGGGGGCAAGGAGGCAGGACAGAAAAAAGGACACAAGAAAAATCATAATTTTAAAATTGCACTTGTGAGAAAAAAAATGCAGCCTTAGGACACAAAGTTACCCAATGTTACAATGCCTTTTTGCTTCCCAGGAAACTCATTCCAAAAAAATTCCTAAAGGCCTAAAAGATACAATAAGCCTGTAAGCTTGGGTCATGTTTTTCACCTGTAAAATGAGCCTGCACCCCCCCCCTTTTCTTTGGTACTGGCAGTCGAACTCATGACCTCATACTTGCCAGGCAGGCGTTGTGCCACTGAGCAATAATATCCCTGGCCCTTTTCTTTTGTGTGTGTGTGTGTGTGTGTGTGTGTGTGCACGCGCAAACACGCTGGGAACTGAACTCAAGACCTTGTGCTTGCCTGGCAGGCACTGTACGGCTGAGCTGTATTCCTGGCCTACCTGTGCTTTCTTTCCCAGACTTCCATTCTCAGGGCTGAAAGATATGGTACTAGAGACAAGAAGGACAGGTGGGAAGGGAAAGTAGAAAAGATCAAGATACAATGTTTATATACCAACTGGCCACCATCCATGTCTAAACATACACTAATAAAAAGGGCAAAAGGCAGGGGCCTGTGCTGCATTCTCTCTCAATATGACACATCCTGCAAACCTTTTCCTGTGACAAGAATCAGCAAACCTATACCCTACCTGTAGGATGGGGTGAGGTGAGGTAACCATTTACTCTTTGAGGTACTCTCCTTATCTTTTTTTTTTTTGTTGTTGTTCCTAGGGATCGAACTCACAACCTCACACTTGCCAGACAGGCGCTTATGCCACTGAGCTAAATCCCTGGCTGAGGTATCCTCCTTAGACCCTGCTGTGTTCAAGTAACACTTCTTTTTATCATAGGTATATGTACATAGAAAAAAACATAGTAAAAATAATGTCTGCTACTATTTACAGTTTCGTGCACTAGGGGTTTTGGAATGTATTTCCGGTGGATAAAAGGTGACTACTGTAAAATAGGCATGTTGCTCAGTGAAAAAAAAAAATCAAGTAGAATACAAGTGGTTTATCATTTATTTTACCAAACACATAAAATCACTGCACAAAATGCCAGGTGTGGTAGCGCACTCCTGTAATCCCAGCACTTGGGAGGCTGAGGCACGAGGATCGCTCCGAGGATCGCTCCAAGTTCGAGACCAGCCTAGGCTATTCGAGACCAGCCTGGGCTACAAAGTGGGCCCAAGGCCAGCCTGAACTGCATAGTGAGACCCTGTCTCAGAAAGACCAAAAAAAAAAAAAAAAGAAAATCTCTGCACAAATATATAGGCATATAAAAACAGAACAAACATTAATAATGGAACAACAAATTATTTCTCAAACAGGGAAAAAATGTGCAAAGGATAAGCAAGAATAGTTAATGATTAAAAAAACAACAACAACAAGGGCTGGAGATTTAGCTCAGTGGTGCAAGCACTTTCCTGGCAAGCGTAAGATCATGAGTTCGATCCCTGGTACAAACAAAAATAATAATAATAATTTTGGAGGCAGAGGGGAGAAGAACAGAAATGAGAAGAATTAAGGTATGTTCAGTACATGCACTATTCCTAAGATGGATGTAAACATTAGGTATTGCAAACATACACTAATAATCCTTTTTGTGTCTACTGAATGGCAGTCTTAAAACCACTTTGACAAAAGTAATCAGTGCACTCCTATAATTCAGGAACATTTTCTTGGCAACACTTATAAAAAGCCATAAATATAAATGGTCTTTAGTCCAGAAATTCTACTTGTTAGATTTACTTAAAAATAATAAATAAAATACAGACAATGCAAAAACATTTAAGCCAGGATGTTTACCCACACTAATTCTATACTAGTGAAAAATTACAACTACCTAAATGAACTGACTATGGTGGCACATGCCTGTAATCCCAAGACATAAGAGGCCAAGGCAGAAAGATCAAGATGGGGTTGAGACCAGCCTGGGCTACACAGTGAGTACAAAATTAATCTGGACCACATAATGACATTACGCCTCAAAAATATTAAAAAACACTTCTCATGCTGAATGTAATCATTATGCACTGCAAACATATACTAATACAAATTTTTAAAAAAGAAACGAAAGTAGATAGACATGGTGGTAGATCGTATGCAATTCACCATCTCGGTATCCTCATTATACTCAGGCTGAGGCAGGAGAATCTCAAATTCAAACCCAGCCTGGGCAATCTAGTGAGACCCTAGCTAAAAATAAAAATTAAAACAAAATAAAAATGGGAAGCTGATAATCTGTGTGAAGACCCTAGGTTCAATTCCCAGTACTGCAAAAATAAACATATAAACAAAATCTAACTTCAGCTACTGTACTGTTGAGTAACTTCAGCTCTCCCATATCCCAGAGCACATTATATAGATAAAACTGGTAAAACTGGGCTGGGGATTTAGCTCAGCAGCACAAGCGTCTGCCTGGCAAGGGCAAGGTCCACAGTTTGATCCCTGATAAACCAACCCCCGCAAAAAAAAAAAAAAAAAAAAAAAAACCTGGTGAAATCTAGTGAGCTCTATGGCTGGTATCAATGTCAATTTGCTGGTCTTTATGCCATACTATAGTTGATTCAAGTTAGCACTACTGATGGAAACTGGGCAGAGTACACAGGACCATCCTATACATTGTTCTCCAAGTCCTTAGGAATCTACAAATGGGAGGGAAAAAAAAGATTTGGAAAATGTTCATAAAAACATGGAATAGTTAAAGTAGCCTATCACACTAATGGCTCAATTTTTGTGAAAATAATCCACTATCGTAGGACTGACTAGAAAGACTAAAAAGTAAAAACTATCATGAGTTATCCTTGTGTAATAAGCATTTTATATTTTCATTGTTATACTTTTCTACACTTTCTCAACTTTTTTGGAATGATGCTAGAGATCAAAACCAGGGCCTGCTACCCTAAAGCTACACCCCAGCCCTATTTTCCATACCTAACACCAACTGCTTTTGAATGTTTAACAAATATTGTGCATTAAAAAGAAAAACTGTAGCTATTTTTGGTATACAACATGTTTTAAAGTATACATACCTTATGAAATGGTTACATCAAATTTATTCATATGAATTACTTTTGTAGTAAGGTTATTTTTACTGGTACAATCAGAAAATGTGCACAAACACACGTGATTCAAATTAAAACACGCCTCAACTAGGAAAACTACTCTTGATAAGTGACATAAATGATCACTGTCAAAAAATTAAAATAAATAATCATTGTCTTTAAAGAAGAAACCTTACACCTGATAACTGATGAGAAAAAAAACAAGCTGGGTGTGGTGACCCATATCTGTGATCCCAGCACTCTAAGAGGATGAGGCAGATCAGCATGAGTTCAAGACCAGCCTGAACTACATAGCAAGACTCTGTCAAACAAAAAACAAAACAA
>RJWM01018651.1:0-40623 GCA_004363535.1 Dasyprocta punctata
TAGGCAGGTGGGAGACCTGTCAGGTTACATTCAGGGCACTGAGTTGACAGAGGGGTGGTGGCCCATGGAGAAGCTCGGGTTGAGTACATATCCTGCCTCTGCTGCTCACAGACCCCAGAGTCACCCGCTGCTGGAGGCCTGTTTCCTCGTCTAGGATGTGGGCACGCAGCAGCTTCCCCGCAGCATGCAGTTGGACTGAGACATGTTTCACATACTGAGTCAGGCACAGAGTGGGCGGGCAGGAACCAGGTGTCTATGGCCTGGCTGTGGTGCCCAGCACTGCTGGCAGCGTTGGCAGGGTGGTAATAGCCAAGGCAGCTCCATCCGGTTGCACCCAGGCTGACTCAGTCACCAGCATTCAGGCCAGGCTCAGACCATGTCTGGAGAGAGGACACAGATTGGAGGAACCTGGGTGGACTCGGTTTCCCCATATGAAGGCCTGGCCACCTCATATAGGGGCTTAGAAAGTCTCTGTCTATCCAACTGAGCTTGGGCAGGCCATCTACACAGAGTACCCCAGCCCAGGCAAATTTGAATGTTACCCAAATATTGAATAATAACATTTTTAGTATAAGTTTACTCCAATTATTTCACAGAACCTACTCAAACTAAAAAAAAAAAAAATCATTGTTTATCTGGAATTCAGATTTGGCTTGTAGCCTGTGTCTTTTATTTATTAATTATGGAGGCCCCATTTGGTGGCAGGTCTGGCTGGATCTGAGAGGACCTCAAGTCTGCCCACAAGAGCTGAGGTTGAAATAGCAGTGAGTGGGGAAAACAAGGCAGAACTTGGCTGAAGGGGAGGGCTTGGTGATGCGGTGGCAGCAGTGACTGACCTGCCAGGATGTGCTGACTGGGGAGGTTGCAGGCTGTCCACTGGTTGCCTAGCCACTTTCTCACTCTCAGGCCCTGGAAGTTGTTCACTCCATTCCCTCAGTTGTGCAGATCAGAGGTGAGACTGGACTCTTCCTGGGGCCTCACCCTCCCATAGTCACAGTCAGGGTGACACTGTACAGAAGGCTGACTAATGGATGCTCAGTTCCCACCTACAGGACAGGAGCTCAAGGCAACACTGGCCAGTGTGTGGGTGGCTTCCTGTAGGAAGTGACACTGGAGCTGGGCAGATTCAGTGCTCACCAGGTAGAGGAACCTTGTGGGCAAAGCTGGGAGGTGTGAGGATCAGGGGCTCCTCCTGTCTCTCCCCTGTCACCTGCTACATCTAGGAACAAGGCTCACCCCTCAGTTCTCACAGTAGCCACTGAAGATGTGTTGGAACAATGAAACAGTACAAATGATTTTTTAAAAAAGCTCCTGTGAGCAGGTGACTTTGCCTGAGGCTGCGGGACTAAGAAGGAGGCACAGTTAGACTCTGGGTCAGTGGTGACACAGTCATGTCTTGCCTATAGGACTGCCTAACTCACTCTGGCTCTGCAGCATTCAAAGGGCTTTCCAGATGGTGGCTGCCCCTCTGCCTGTACCAGCAGCAAGGCCCTCCCAGAACCTGGGAGAGAAGAGAGCAGAGGACAGAGAAGGAGGCACAGAGCCCCAGGCCTCCTCCTGTCCTTTTCTGTAGTTGGCCTCTGAGGCTCCGGATAGCTGGTGGAGGATGCGAATGCTTCTCTGGGACAGAGCTGGGGGTAGGGCTGGCACTGCCACATGACTGGGAACACAGTGCTTGGCACAATCTTGCTAGAGTGGAAGGGCATCTTAGAGTTGGGGACATTCTTCCTCACTGCTGAGATGCCTCACCTTCCATGGCATCGTGAATGGAGTGTGGGGTGAGCAGAGAACAGACTTAGATTGGGGCTCACCACAACTGGCCCCCTTGTCTCTCTGCCTGTTTTTCAGTGGAAGACTGAAGTGCAGGGCAGTGCAGAGACTTGCCCACACAAGCAATGTGTAGCATGTAGCAAGCCTCGAGGTCAGGTTGCAGGTCCAACCCTGTTCTTGCGCCAAGACCAAATCCTGACACCTCTACATCTACCATATGGACTGTTTAAGAGATGTTTCTTGGTCACCTGCCCAGGGTCCTTGACCTTGGTGTAAATGAAGACATCTGTCTTACATCTCAGCTTATATCTCAGCTGACCTGTGAGGAGCCCAGCTTCCTGGTATCACAGTGATTCCCTCCCTGCACTTGATTGTCACTGGGGACCTATTGGAGGAGTGGTACCAAAGCTGGAAGAATCTGGAAGCCCTTATTGCTCTTCTACTGCTCGTAGTCCTGAATTCCTTCTGGGGTCACTAGGCCATCTCCATCCTTTCCTATGGAGGAGCCTCAGTCCTGGATCTGCATCACAGGGTCCCCACAGGCTAGGAGACCCCGTCCTAGGACAAGGCAGAAGTTGCCAGCAGAAGGGGCCATCTCCCACCTCTCTCTCCTCTCTCACTGAAGATTCCTGGCTCAGCCAGCAGGCATGGCTCATTTCGGTGCAGCGCCCCTAGGAGGCTGACTCACAGGATATGACTTGAAGTAATGGGCCCCTAACAGGTGGTGGGCTGGGAGGAGAAGAGGTCTGTATTCCTGAGTGTGATATGCACAGGCCTCCTGCCCAAGGAGCAGCTGTTTTGCATCTTCAGCAAAGTGGGGTTGCACGATGCCTATCTGCACATCTGAGTGCATCTGTAGCTTGGTGTCCTCCAGGCAGGGCCAGGTGCCTGCTGTAGTCCAGGCAGGGCTCATTTCCAGGGTTCTCTGGAGATGGGGACCAGGACCACAAGCCAGGAAGGCAGTGTGGCTGCAGCTAGGAAAAAGGGGGACTCTTCCTGAACTCCATCATCCTCATCCAGGCCCTCTTTTCACTGGGTCCATTATCCTCCAGGCCTGGCCTTCTTTTCAGGAAGCATCAAAGGGGAGCATGGGGTTTGGAGAGCATTTTTTCAGAGTGTTTGGTTTTTGGTGTCTTCACTGGAAAAGCCAGGGAGGGAGGTCCAGGTGCCCCCTGACATTATCCTCTCTGCGGTTTACCTCTCCTTCATCCCCGCTCCGGACACTGCTTATTAGCAGGCCAGGCAGCCCCAGGCCTTCTCCCAAGCACTGACTGGCCCAAGCAGAAGTGGTTTTCTGTTTCTTGATCCATCAAGAAACGTCCTGGAAGCAAATTAATGGTCATCCTGAAAGGAAGCCCAGAGCCCAGAGGAGAGACACTGCTGGTGGGCCTGGTTGGGTCTCTGGGTCTCCCCTGGATCTGAGAGAGGGGAGACTGGGCATGGTGAAGTCCCAGACCTCTGCATGGTGGTGGAGGGTTCCCCAGGGAGGTGCTGAGTGCTGCTGTTGGCAGGGGATGCATACTGCACATGCTCCTTGGCTCCTGCCCTGACGCTGAGCTCACCTTCTTGGGTCTCCATGTCCTCCTTTGAAGAATGGAGACCACAACAGAGTCTCCTCACCCTGCTGTTGTCAGGAAAGGACACAAATGAGTTCACCACACACTCCGTAAGCCCGCATATGAAACCCTGCGGTGAGGCAGTACAGGAATCACAGTAACTCCAGGTGTGCCTCCGGTGATTCTGAAATTTAAAATCATGGGGATTTAGCAAAGATGACACCTGGAATATATGCAGCAAGTGGAAAATCACTCCCCAAGCTCACTTGGCTCACAGGAGCTGGGAGAGTAAGTGTAGGAATAAGCACTCTCCTTTCTCCTGATGTAGATAGGATCGCAGCTCAGAGAAGTCCTGCTCGCCTCAGGTCCCAGCCCTCATGCACTTCCTTGCAGTGAGCATCTTCTCCAGCAGGCCCACGGGGTTTCAGTCACACAGCATTCTTTGGACACCAACTTCAGAGGTTCACGTAATAGGTGCAAGTTATGTGGCCTTGCCTAAATGACCTGACCTCTCTGAGTATTAAATTCCCCATTAGTATGGGGCTGATGACATAGCCAGCATCTCAGGGTCCTTTAAGGCCTTTGGGGACAGAGTTAGCAAGAATATTTGTAGATAGCACACTCAGGATCAGGTGGGGATTCCCCAGATGGGGGATGCAGTTCCATGGTCTAAGCTGAGGAGGGCAGAGGGCAAGAGAGAACAAGGAGGAGGCTGGGGCAATGGCAGCTTTGCTCCAAAGGATCTCCAAGGAGGCTGCTGTTAGGGGGACATCCCAGGGAGAGGGAGCCACGTGCACAATGGCCCAGAGGCCTGAAGCTTTGTAAGTGATGGGATGGTGGGGAGTTGGGAGCTACTGAACATGGATGAGGCATGAGGCCCAGAGGGCACAGGGGCGACACCCACAGATTCCTACTACATAGATGGGGGCCTTAAATACAATTGGGGGCCAGGAGGGCTTAATCCAGAAGCACAGCCAGCAGGAGTGCTGTGGAGAGCAGGGGTGAGGTATGCCTCAAGACCAGGACACTTGGTGATCTAGGATGGGGCCAGGACTGGAGCAGGGCCCACGGGCATGGAGAAAGGACCCTTTGACCATCTTCCCTCACGTCCTCTCCATTCCACTTCTGTTTCTGTAAACGCAGAGATTTCCAGGTTGAGTCCCAGAGTGAGGCTGGGGTATGGCCTGTCTGAGGGGTCAGCAGAGAGAAAGGGGCACAGGAACTTGTAGGCCTACCTAGCTTGGCCTTTGGGCCTGGTCCACTCCAGCTGAGCACTACCAATGAAGCATCAGTGATTCTGGGCTCCTGCCTTGGCTGCAGCACAAGGGGTTGGCTTCCTGGAGTGACCACCAGGCAGGCTGGCCATCTCTCTGGACAGCCAAGGACAGGCTAAGCTCCTTTCACTCTGCCCCATTATCCTCAGCATCCAGAAAGTCTCTGAGTTTCTGATTCCAGCCTCAAACTGTTGCTTTTTAGAAGAAAGCAGTCCTGGAAAAGGTAGAACCTAGGCTCTAGGGGTGGGGGATTCCCTGTCCAGTGATTACTGTGGCATCTCCTCCTGAGACTGCGGACAAGGAGAAACATGGTCCTAAATCTGTGTGGCCCTCTCGTCCAGCCCCACAGCTGCCCATACTGCCCTAGCCTCCTGGATGAGCAGCATGTCCTTGAGGGAACCATGATATTTAGGCAGCTCACGCCCCATTTCCTGCAACCATTGTTTTCAGAACCCTGCTGAGTGCCTTGCGTGAGCTAGATTTGTCGCCACTTCAGGATGGTCCAGGGAGTGATCAGCAGGCCCACTTCACAGATGAAAAAATGGACTCAGAGAGGCAGGTGCTTGGAAATTCTTGGTCTACCAAGGGCATGTGGTAACTGCAGGCATGATTGGCTCCAGATGAGACTAGCTCACAGAGCCATGCTTTCCCTCTGTATTACTTGGACTTTCAGGGCCACAATGGGTGTGTCACAGGCAGCACTGGGGCTGTGAAATGGTGTGGGTGGATGAGACCTATTTGGGATCCTGGGCTTCCTTGTTACCTATAATTCCTGGCTAAAGGATATTTGAACGACACGGGGTCGAGTTCCTGAAACCATCAGGAAGGTAGTCTGGGGCTGGGAAAGCATGCATGGAGCCCTGCTCAGGTCTGATGCCATCAGCCACATAGGTGAAGAGGGCCTTTGTCAAGCTGGGATCATCTGGATTTGGGCCTCAAAGTGGATGGGCAGAATTTGGGACCACTAGGACCAATAACCCAGCCGCTCACTCCCTACACAGAAAGGCAAGGGTCCTAGGGGCTGCTGGCTCTAGGACTTGTGCACTGAGCAAAAGAACTGGCTGTGGAGGCCTGGCTCTCTTTGACTACCTCCCCCACACACGTGATTTGGTTTCTGTGGCTCACAGATGTTGAAATTCTGGGCTTTTAATAAGCTACGATGCTGGGCTTCTAAGACAGTGTCAAAGATTAGATTTACTTATTTTAGCCCAAGCTTAATCAGAATAAAATTTGAGGTGACTTCTAAGAGTCTAAGCTTCTCAAAGGATACATCCTTAAAATTCTAACTCCCTAAGCTGATTTGGGGGGAGATTGGATGATACCATGCACCATAAAGCATGTGCTTCTTAGAGTCCGTGCTTCCAAGAGTCACATTCTCTAATTCTGTGTCTTCGGCAGGACCTGAGTGGAGGAGCTGGGCTCCAGCGGACAGAGGCGACAATGCCCTGGCTGATGGGCTGCTGTTGTTAATCTTTCCTTTGAGGGGCTTTGATGAGCTCTGGAGGCAGATGCACAGTTTCTGAGTGCAGCTGCTTTAATCAGAGGGGAATTTTGCTGAGCACTGGTGATTTGAGGCTTGGGGAAGAAGCTAATGACAGCTGCTCTTAGGGGGTGATCAGAATCTGGAGGAAAAGGAGCAGTGCTAATAAAGCAAGGTGAGAAACTGTAAGTAGTCCAGCCCCCAGATTAATTGGCAACTGGAGAGCCAGCTCTGCCCTCTGAGCCTCACATGTGTACAACACATTCCCTTCCCATGAGGGCCCCTCAGGCCCTCCCAGTGACCTCTCCTTTGATATCCTTCCCACAGAGCTAAGCCCCATGACCCACAATGACAGTCCTTTAGACTGGCAAAGTAGTCCCTGTGGACGGCCCTCAGCAGAGGGACAGTCCTTGTGACAACATCCCCTCCCATCCAGCTATGACCTGGCCAACTTTATGGGGACAAGTCTATGTACTTCTCTGAGAAGAGCACTACAAATAGGGTGAGGCAACTAAAGGGAATACAAAATGAAGGATCTGCTTCTTGGTGTGGCTGAGTCCCCATTTCTCAAGGCTTGGGCTTGAACAGAAAGTGTCAGAGTTAGAAAGTGGCCAAGCACCTAAGCCTTTCTCTACCACATGCATTCATTATTCATTCAGCATGCAGGCATTAATCTTGCATGTTCATTCAAGCAAGCAATCATTAATTCATGCATATATTCACTCATGCATGCATATACTTAACTCACTTAATTTATGCATGCCTTCATTCATTCACCAGCAGCACTGGGCCAGGGACTGGATTGGAACACTGAGATGAAGCTGCTAGTGATCGACCTCATTATGCTCAGATACCCCCATGTGCCCAGGCTAGCTGTAGGTGAAGAGGAGGGGATGACTATTCTGCTGGCAGGAGCTGAGTCCCATGGAACCCTGGCTGCAGAGAACTGAGAGCGGATGCTGGCTGAGACCAGGTACTTGGTGCTTCTCTGCATCTCACAGCATCACCATAAAAAGAGCCTTTTCTCCAAGGGGCTCCTGGATGGAGGGAGGCAGATGATGGAGTCTCTGAACCTCTACCTGGGCCCATGCCCAAGCCCAGCATAAGCTGGGAAGGATTCAAAGACTTTAAGCATGCCTTAGGAACTCCACAAGGTCAAGACTTGTGCTTTGACCATCCAACATCTTTCCTGACCACATCCTTCCTGGTACCCTGCTGGTGACTGGATTTTGGCCTCATTCACCCAGGGAACTAAAGCCCTCAACCTCCCTCTATTAACTCAGTCCTGAGGGGTTTTCTGTCTCTGTGATACCTAGTATGTGAAGACCAAGGTCCCTTTGCTGGTCTCATCCAGGGTTCCATGTCCTCAGGTCTTGCTGACCGGACTTCCTGAGCCTGGTGTCCTGCCCCACAAACTGTCCACATACCCAGCCTGCTTGGCCACTGTGTTCTCAGATTCAGTCTCTCCTTACTTCTGTGGACACCCCAGCACCTAAAGCTTTACAGAGTCACTTTCCAGAGCTAAGTAGGCTTTGGCCCAGTCTTCACCTCCCACTGGAAAGGAAGGAGTCCTGTTCTGCAGCCTCCTTCCAAGCAGAGAAAGCAAGGATGTTCTTCCCGTCACCATCCCCTCTCCAATCCCTGCCATTGGGGGACTAAGCAAGAGAAGGCAAGGTGCAAAAGGGCCAGTAGCCTACTCTGGACTGCAGCAAGAATCCCTGGGTGCATGTAGGGTGTGGCAGTGGAGGCCACCTAGTCAGTTTGCTGGCAGGATGATCACTTCCAGCTGGGACAGCTTGACATGCAGGAAGTGGAGCACGGGCACTAACCCTTATGCTGGCCCCCCCGGCCTTGAGGGAGGCGAGGACCAGTCATACACATCCTGTGATTGTCATGGTGTGAAAGGCAGGATAGCATGCACTACAACTCACAAGCAAGTGATAGCTCTGTCCCTGGATGAAATCAGTCCTGCCCAGAAGGTCACAGCCAGTCCTCTGATGTCACACTGTGAAAGGGAAAAATGGAACATGAGCAAAGGTGGGGAGTGTCCAAATACCCAGTCCTGTTTGGAAAGGTCTGGGGATGGGGGTGTTGGCAAAAGGAGCTGGCTTCACTGTGCCCACACACAAGTCTGAGAGGGCCCAGGCTTCAGTGATTATGCCCTTTCTTGCCTATGGCTGGACAAAAAGTCAGAGCCTCAGTTGAGCTTGGGCTCTGATCTTCTTGGACCTGGAAGAACCAGCTTCTGATGGAGCAGCCCCAGAGGTGAGGATCCTACCTCCAGATGTGTGGGCCTGCAGTTGGGCAGATTCCATGCACTCTGGTCAGGACCTCACTCTGCAGGGGAGGCTTCCTCTTGTTGAGCAAAAGTGGCCTTCAGCATCTGAAGGGGACCATTGGTGCCTTTGGCCCTCCCTTCCTGCTCTTGTCCCTTCCAGGTGACATGCCTTTGGAGCAGATAGTTCGGATAACTTCTGCTCCAAGAAGTGGCCACTTAAAATGTACCCTTGGCTCCCAGGCTCTCTAATTCCCTCTGCCAGGCCAGGCAAAGATAGAAGAGCAGATGTTTCCAATTAAATGAGGCCTTTCAATCTCTCCCTGGGCTGCAACTAGGTGTGGGACTCGGCAGGCTCATTCATTGGCTCTGAACTCTGCCGTTCCACCTTGCTCAGTGCAGAATTTCCCAGGTGGGCAGACTGGCTGTGTGTGCTGAGGCTGCAGAATCCTGTTTTTGGGCCAGCCTGGCCCTACCTCCTTCCTGTAGCTCTGTGTGCTGGGAAATTGCCCATCTTGGTCAGGCCCCTCGGTGAACTTGGGCCAACCTTACCCTCTAGGTCACCCCCACAAGGCTGAGATGCAAATGAACGTGGTAGAAATATTCTGGCTCGCACATTTAGGGGGCTGGTGTTTTATGACTGCATCTGGCCTGGGAAGTGGGCTCTAGAGGAGGGGAGGACTGAGCGCGTGGTGGGAGCAGCCTGGCATATTTACGTTCCTTGCAGGCTCGCTTTCCCAGCTCAGCTGTCAGGCCTGTCAGAATTAGCACCTTCCAGAGTGGGAGGCAGAGGAGAGGGAGCATGGAGAGGAGGGCTTCTGGCTACTGAACTCGAGGGAGGCAAGGGCGACAGAGTTCTTGGGGCACACAAAGAAGGTCACCAGGACATTGCTCTGTGCCTAGAACTTAGCTGGCACAAAGGTCACAGGTATTGGAATAGGGGGAAGCACGTCGAAGGGGACAGTGCAGGGCGGATGCTCCATCAAAAAGGCGTTCACTTGTTCTGCATCTTCGAATCCACGTCCATACTATGGCAATTGTGACATTGCTGTGTGGGTGCTGCTTCCTTTTTGCAGGAGGAGCACTGAGGGTTCAAAAGGTCCACCTCCCTGAGGCTACCTATCCTGGGCACTGCAGAAGCAGGTGTGAGTGAAGTCATTCCTGGGCCAGGTGGGGCCTGTGGAAGGTACACACATATGGGCCACCACGGGATGCAGGTTCCCGCCCTACCAGCCCTCTATCCACTGTCCCATACCCTGCAAACAGAGGCCCTTTGGCCTCACTCTCATCCATTCACTCATTTAGTCAATCATCCATTGACCGAAGGCTCTCTGACCTCAGCCACACATCCAGCACTGTGGCAGCAGAGAGTGTGAGAGGAGAGGAATCACATCACTCCCAGTCCTCAGTGGCAGACAGAGAGAGCCAAGCATGGCCTCAGGAGGAGAGGCCTCTTGAAGGGCACAGTGGAAGTCAGCAGGACAGGCTGAAGGAGTCTTCTTGGATGAGCAGCATTTCCATGGGCCCCTTGGGTTGTGTTTTAGCTCAACAGCTTTACAATGAAGGGAAGAGTGTTCCTGACAGGGGAAGCATATTCCAGGGTCCTGAGGCTGGGGCACAGTTGTTATTAGGGGCACCAAGTAGCTCAGAGTTCTGAAGGCTGGCGGTGAGGCGAGCAGGAGCCTTGGAAGCGAGCTGGAAGATGGTGGAGATGGAGGAGGACTTTGCATGCAGTGCTTCCAGAATCTGCAGAGGGCTGATTCAGCCTCAACAGGGGGCACACATGGTCAGGTCAGATGTGGGATTTAGCATCCTGTCCAGGAATCCCTGGGAGGAAGGGGTCAGGATGTTGGATGTTAGTGCGATAGAGCAGGAGACCATCAGTGGCCTGAATGGCAAGCATGACAAACAATGAGAGGCTTCAAAGGACACCTGGGAAGAATGATGGACTGGAAGGCCAGGACTTCTGCAGCCTCTTCTGGAACAAGGCTGCTGTGCAAGGGGAGGGACAAGGAGAGAGGAGACTCAGGCTGTGGCTGTGGCTCTCTCTGTGATTCTCTCGAGGCTCCCTCAAGTGTTCTGGAGTGGGAAAGGGAAGGAGGAGTGAGCCACCCACCACCTCCAGTGCTGAGTAGGAAATATGAGAGGGATTGGTGAGGTGAGCTGGGAGGATGGGACTGTTAGTTTGAAGCTGGCTTTGAACAACAAATGAGGATGTTAGATTTTATTTTTGAATTTTACTCTGCTAATGGGGACATATCTAAGCACAGGTCAGGTAGTAGGGAGAGGCCTGCGTGAGGTTAACTGGCATGCTACAGCCATGGAGATCTTCATCTATCCATGGAGACTGGACATCTATCCAGGTATGAGGTGAGAAGGCTGAAGGGTGGCCCATGGAGCAGATGCAGCAGATCTTTCCAAGATTCAGCCTAGGAGCATGGGGCATAGTCCTTGGGAGGAGCCTCTCTAAGTGCCTGGGGGTTTGTGGGGTGGGATGTCCAAGCCACACCCAGCTTGAAGCAGGAGTCTGAGCAGATGCTGTGGCTGCTACTACTTTCCAAGTTCCTCTAAGGATGCATGCTGGAGGCCAGGCAAAGATTGCCTGGACAAGACCCAGAACCTGGTCAGCCAACAGGGGACCGGGTTCGCAGAATGCTGGGATTGAATATCAGATGTCAATGGTTTGGTGGCCACAGAGACTGGGTAAAGGTAGCAACAGTGCCCAGAAGCCTACACACCATGTGGCCCACACAGAGCACAGGGTGTCAAGAGCCTGCCATGTGTCTGTGGCCCTACAGCTCAGCACCGGTTGCCATCACTGGAAGTCAGACCTTTATGTAGTATTCTGGCAACCCGCCGGCCATGTCAGGCCAGATGAAACTCCTGTTGCCCTAGTGAGCACCTGTGCAAGGAAGCCCTGGGAGGCTCCGTGAGGTCTGCCGCTTGTCTGTGTCACCCACCTTGGCTTTCCCCTGCTCACTGCCCAGCCTCCATGCAGAGTCCTCAGGCCATCACAATCATTGTCACGTGTATCAACTCCCGGACAGACACACTGAAGTGCAAAGGTCCAGACAAAGGCTCTCAGAGACCACTTCTGCCCTGCAGCATCATGGCACCAAGAACAGAAATGTGGCCCCCAGGAGGCCTTGCACCCTGCCTGTGACCCTGGGTGCCCCACAGGATAAGGCAATAGTGACCAGCTTCTCAAGACGTGCTCTTTCCCAGCCCCCATAGGGTCTCCAGAGGGACTGCAAAGGGGCCTAGCCAAAGTGCTGTTAGCACTGAAAATGCTGGGAGCATATGTTGTGCTATTTCTGTTTTTCAATAAAATCAACATTAAAAATTTTAACAAAGCATCAGGCACCACTGAGAGCAATTAGCATTGCATCACGGACCAAATGGTGACTTTGCGGAGGCAGGCAGCAGCAGCTGGCTCACGTTGTGAGCTCTGACCCTCCTCTGTGACTCATGTACCCCACTAACAGGGGCTCCTCTGTGTGGGGACAGGCCAGTGTGGAATTTCCCACTGCAGAGCCAGCTATAGTAATCTTCTGATCTTTCCTACTAAAAAACAGCATTTTGTAGCAGGCTTAGTATGTGACCAGGATTCTGAGTAAAGCTTATGACCAAAAATCAGGTATAACTCTGTGACCAGGGATTGGGGCTTAGTCTGTGGCCAGGACACAACTATAGCTAGGGATCAAGGGCAAGTCTGACCAGAGATCAGGTCCCAGTCTATAACCAAGGGTCAGCTTTGTTTGCTATGAGGATCAAGGATCAGTCTGTATCAGGATTAAGGCTCAGAATGTGAAACCTAGATCAGGACTTTATGTGGCCCTATAGGCAAGGCTCAGTGTGTGACCAGGGCTTAGTCTATAAATAAGTAGGGCTCAGTCAGTGATTAGGACCAGGGCTCAGCCTGTACCCTCTTCTGTCTTATCTCCAACCCCTCCTATTAACCCCTTTTTAATGCCTAAGCTCACTATACTTTACTTTTCTAACTCAGTCTTCTAGTTCTCAACCCAAGTGTCAGGTCTTCAGAGAGACTTACCCTATCCACTCTCAGGCACTCTCTTTATTTCCTTCTGGATACACACCACAATCTGATCAGAGAAATTCCTTCAAAAAATATAGGCAAAGAGCAGAAGAAAAGGATCCAAATTTAGGAAGTGGAGTTGGCAGGAAACAGCCGGGTAAAATGGGCCTGGGCCCATTTTCTGCTTCTTTCTGGCCCCTGGCCTAGACCAGGACTGGATCTGTGGTGCTGAGGGTCAGATGGGTCCTCAGTGGACCTCCCACCAGGATCAGCACCTCCCCTGTGACCATTTTACTTCCAGCCAGTCCACCGGGTACCACTGGGTCCCAGCCCTGTTGGTCATGTAGTTCAGCAGGGAAATTAAACAAGCTACCAGAGTTTCATCTTTTTGTTTCTATTTTTTTAAGTGTGAAATATTTTCAACATGTAGAGAAGTACAAAACATAATGTAATTGACATTTATATAAACATTACCCCAAATAAACAGGTGTTAGCAGTTAACCACGTTATCTTCCCTTTCTCAATGGGGAGTGGACCAACCCCCACTCCACTGCACAGAAGAGGGCTGCTCCAAGTCAGCATTCCTGTATGAGCAAAGAAGGTTACTCTGTGAACTTTTTTAATTGCACGAATGGGATTATCCTGCATATATCCTTTTGTTCCTTGTTCTTTTCTTTTTTTCCTCAGCAACATGTTTTAGAGACTTGTCTTTGCTGATATAGGTGTGTGTGTGTGTGTGTGTGTGTGTGTATATATATATATATATATATATATATATATTTCACTTGCTTTAACTGGAGTATTCCATTGTAAGAAAACTGCTGTTTACCCATTTCCCCAGCCAGATCCCTTCATTTTGATGACATTTTTGCTATTACAAATAATAGCCAGTGAACAATCTTGAAGACAAGAGCATGGGCAGGGATGGTTGTTAGGACTTGCCTGCAAGGGAAATTGCAGGTCGTTTAGAGATCATGAGCAATTCCGACTTCTGCAGGAATTGCCAAATTGCTCTCCAAAATCCTTCCGGCAGTTTGCCCTCCCACTAGCGATGTGTGAGAGTTCCTGGCTCTCCACATTCTGGCTGCCATTCGGTGGTGTCAGTCTAGCCACACATGTAACCAATGGATGCGGAATGGAGGCTCATGGGAGGTTATCTTGCTTTCTCTGACTGACTGCCCGTGTGGATAAGCACTTCCTCCTTGGGACAACTTGGGTTTCCTCACTGTGACCTGCCTTCATCCATTCCTCTACTGGATCATTTAGCCTTTCCTGATTGGTGTGTTTACTGTCTTGTCCTTACCACGATGTGATAAAAAACATTCTCTTGTGCTTTTTTTAAAACGTTTTACAGTTTTGCATTTCACATTTAGGTTTTTCATCCATCTGGAAATTATTTTTGTGTTTGCGATGAGGTAGACATCTAATTTTATCTTTTGAATCATTTATTCTTTACTGTTAGTGACACGTGCTGAGGCTAAGGTTTTGATTATGGCTTCATACACTGGGGTTTGGGGGGGTTCTGTGAGACCTAGAAAGCTTGAGGATCTTAAGCAAAATTTGTGTGTGTGTGTGTGAACTATTCTGCAAAGGGTGTATCCACCTCATCTGATTCTCCAAAATGTCTATGACTAAAAGTAATTTTTAAAGCCATTGCTCCGTGCCTGAGGCCACTATAGCAAGCAGCTGAGAGCAGGAGGTAAGGCTTCATGAACCGTTCCCCTCTGAAGCTCATTCTTTTGTCATCTTCTCCTTTGCATTTGTTCTCTGGGCAGTTTTGTGGGGCCTCTTGCTTGGCAGGAGGCTCCCCTTACCCTATTCTGCTCTAGTAGATGAGGAGGGAAGTGAGGCACAGGATGATCTCAGAGAGTCACGGGTGCATGCGAGCTTTGCCCTTCGCATAGGTGGCTGATCTCCAAGATCATCCCGATGACAGCGGAGGGATCTAGGCTGGGTCTGGAGGGATAGCCCTAGCCCTAGTATGGTGGCTCTATACCCTGTGCCTGTCTTCTAGAGAGGACTATGTTCAAGGCAGACCACAGAGTGGAATAATACAAAGCTTTACATCCACCGCTGGCACACCCAGGCTGGTACTGGGCGGTTGGCACACTGTGGCTGGTACACAGAGAGTCTGATGTTGGCTGGCTCACTTACGAGAGGGGTGGAGCTGGCAGATTCTAAATAATAATCTCTGAGTGAAGTGGGTGGCAGGAGGGAGGGAGGAGGCCCTTACCTGTGCCTTTGGCCACTGCCCTTGGTGTAAATTCCATCCTTAAGCTGATATCAGGGTTCTGGCGTGATGTCAGGGGACAGGTGGGGAACAGAGCCTGGCAGGACAGTCTGGTGAGTCAGTGTGCTCTGGTCCCTGCTTTGGGGGTAGGTGGTTCCAGGTCCATCCAGAGAAGCTTCCCAGCTGTTGCTTTCTTGTCACCAGCAGTGACCCTGTATTTGGTTGGCTGAAGTTCAGGCAAATACAAAATGACAAAGCCTATTGCAGCATTTCGGAAAGAATTTCTCCCTATGTTTTGGTTATTTTAGTTAACGTTGTTTCTCCAGCAAGCCTAGAGTTTCTGCACTATTTGGTGGCTTCTGATGACAGTGAACACGGGGTGGGGGTGGGGGTTCCTCGTCTAAGGCTCCTTCCTGGTTCCCTCCCTGCGTGGCCCCACCCTGGGCGCTTGCACATGGCTCCCTGTGCCCAGAGCCCCTCTCACCCCTTTTGCCCACCTGAAGCCAGTTGAAGTCTCTTGTTCTTCAGAGCTCCCTGTGGCTTCCCTAACCAGGTAGCCTGTCCCATTATGACCCTCAGCACCAGGTACAGCCAGCCCACTCCCCCATTTCCCTCACTGTCTCCTTACTTACATATTCTAACCTCCTCCTTTGGTTCACCTCTGACCTCCCTCTCTCAGAGCAAAACACCTTCTCCTCCACTTGCCATCCACTTTGCCACTATCCAATTCCAGGGCAAGACACTGTGGCCTCACAGCTGTCTAGCCGTTGTCCTCAGGAAGCCATGCCTGGCTGAGCACCAAGTTCCCACCTTCATTCTTCCAGGCTTTACCCACTTCCGAGGTGATTTAAACCAACTCTAGCTCCTGTCCCCTGTGAGATGCTTTTGCACATTTGTAACATAGTTACATTGTTACATTGTTACGACACTTTTCCTTCCATCCCGAGATCCCTGAACACATAAATATATCTAAATGGGCATAAATGCCATGCTCTCTCAGTGCTATGAAGTCCTGTGTGTTCTGACAAATACATAGTGTCATGTAACTTCCACTGCAGTCCAGAGAAGACCACGGTTCGGTTTACACCACAACTGTGGCGACCCCAGGTCAAGTACTCATCTGTCCCACCTTTGGATTTCTGGTTTGTAGAAAATGAGACTTATGTCCTGGCATTTTTTAGGGAGAGAGAGTGTCACTAGGGATTGAACCCAGGGCATCCACACTGAGTTATATCCCCAGCCGTTTTTATTTTATTTTATTGTATTTTGGAGACAGATCTCATTAAATCACTAAGTTGCCCAGCTAGGCTCGAACTTGTAATCTTCATGCCTCAGCCTCCCAGAGTGCTGGGATTGTAGGTATGCACCGCTATGCCCAGCTAGTCTGTGCTGTTTTAATTCACTGTGTTTGTGGTTGCTTGTCCTACTGCAGTAGACAATCAGTGTAGGCAGTCCCACATCCGCCAGCTGCCTGTACTTTCAGGGACTGTCACTCAGCCATTGAGTGTGTCCACAGCACTTCTGTTTCAATGAGGGAAGAGAGGATTTAAACTTAACCAAATGTGAGACTTCTGAGAAACTCCAGTAATCTTCCATAACATCCACACGTGTACAAAAAGTTGTATGTCCCATGCCACCCACCACCTGATTCTGTGAACAGTGGACTGTGATTAGACAGGTCTGGAAAACCCTCTGTTGCCAGTTCTGCTGCTCAAAGGAAGCTGTGAGCTGGAATGTAGGTTCTTGTAGTAGAAAATTTTATGTGTGTGTTAAACTCTCTTTTGCCCTCAACAAGCTGTTATTAAATCAATGGAGTATCTTGCAATCTGGCCAATAGAAGAGTCAAAACACTATATTTTCAGCAATATAAAAATACATCAGATTTGTCTACAAAATGTAATGCAGCAAATCTTTTTCCATTCCTGAGTCTCCAAGTTACCCCAGACTGTACCAGTATGCTCTGCCCTCCTCTCACCCCTGCTCAGGACCCCTTGGTGGGCCCGACCCAGACCTCAGGTGGAAATGACAGGTTCCCTTAGCATCTCAGCACAGAAGGTCCTCTGGGAAGTGCTCACAGCTAGATGGCCACATATCTCTGTGTCCCACTCAGATCCCATTTCCTGAGCCCCTTCCCTCTATAAGGAGAAGAATATGTCATTAGCAACCCCCAGCCATGGCAGACAGAAGCCACAGGGCCCCTGAGAGCAGTGTAGCTCTGCAACAGCTTGCTCCTTGCCTTGACCTGGCCCGAGGCAGGGCTGTCCTTTCTCTGAAGGTCAGTTGGCAGCTCCTGGCCTGGCTACCTTGCCCAAGAGCATGCAGGAACGAAAAGGTTTAAGGCACCTTTCTCCTAAAATATGGTGGCAGCCAGTGTGCTGAGAGTATGGGTACATGAATGCCAATGACTGTTACTGTGTGCAGCTGGCTTTTATCCACGTGGACCACAGGACAGGCCTCACAGACTGAGGGATGGAAGGGGAGCATTGCCACACACAGGCTCATTCTGCCTTGGCACCACCTCTCTTGTGGCTCTGTCTGTACTCCTGATGTCCAGGCATGTGCCTGAGACTGGCAGGATTCTGCATGATGCCTGCATCCAGGTGTATAGGTATGCTGGAACTGGCAGAAAAAAGGATTACACATCAGGTGACCTAAATATCAGATACTACCTGTCTCACAGACTCTAGAGGCTGGGAGTCTGAGGTCAAGGTGGTATTATGGTGTCACAGGCTGGTTCTTAAAAGAGCTGTGAGGCAGAACCTGTCTCTGGCTCTCCCCTTGGCTTGCAGAGATGCTTCCTTTGCCTGTGTGCATGTCTGTCCCCAGAGTTCCCCTTTCCTTGAGGACACCGATAATCTGAGATCAACCCCCACCAAACGATGTCATCTTAAATTAACTGATTATATCTGCAATGACCCTGTTTTAAAACAAGTTCACATTTGGAGGTACCCAGGTTAAAATCTTAAAATGTGAGTTTTGGGGGAGACACTTGAACCAACAGCACAGGACAGAAGACAAAGCATTTGGATTTGCGGAGCTGTTTACCTGCATGGAGTCAGAGATGCAGACAGGATTAAGAGGTAGCAGGCCAGGCCCTAGGGCAAGCAGCACAGTTTTCCTTGTTCCAGAGCCCAGACCAACCACAATATTTTTCATAAAGCCATCAAAGGCATGTAGCCTTCTCAACCCAGGGGACCCTCTGTTGCAGGCCCTTCTTCAGGGCATGAGGAGTACGGGTAAAAGGGGATGGTGACAAGCGGGGATTGCATTGCTCTCATAGCTGCAAGGATACAGGTTTCAGAATCACAGGGTGGGCTCCTGCAGAAAGGGCCCCAGGAGTCCCTAGGTCTCTACAAGGTCACTCCTCTGAATTCTCCTTTCATCATCTGAGAAGCCCCAGCCCCCACGTGCCCTCTCCAGCCTGAGTAAGCAGGAAGCTGATGGAAAATCCAGATGTGCAGAGCATATCTCAGGCTGCCTCTGTACTCAGTCCCCAGCTGGGTCCTTGTCTAATTCCCCTGATTCAGGAGCACTGCCTTAGCTGTATGGTATTTTCCAACAATTCATTATTGGTTTCCTATGATTCCAGGGCCTAGAAGGCGGAGTGTGTTTGTGTGTCTTGGGCAGGAAAGACAGGGAGGGGAGAGAACGGGGCTTTGTTTACAATTACCCAACGCTTCATCTAGGCCTCTCCTGATGAGATGATTAGATGCCGGAGGAGGAGAGTTTAGTGGTCTGTAGCTGTTAATTCCCTGACATGACCTCCTCCATCAGCAGGTCTCTGATGCTGACATACGGGCTTTCCCGACAGCGCACAGCCTGGAACTATGGACACAGCAGCTCCTGCCTGGCATTGTCATCACTATCAACGCTGCCATGGCCACTGACATGACAGTCCCCATCCACACTATCTGAAATGCTTCATCATAAATGAGGGTGCATGATATGTACCCATCATGAGAATTCTGGGAAATTGTAGGAAGCCCCACAAGGGGCCATTTATATAAAAACCCCTTAGCCTTCTCATGTGATGACTGGAGAGTAAATGCTTTGGTGGGGACAGAAATAAGGGAACCAGCAGGGTCCCTATGAGTGGAATTGCACAGGGAAAAACCCAGGGCTATGGAGGACAGGGGTACCACATTCAGGGGCCCAGGGGTTCTGAGGTGGGCAGAGTGGGATATCAGCAGAGCTGGCGGGGAGGAGGGTGGCTTTGTGGGCAGAGCCTGGTGTCAGGAATCACTCACCCACCAATGGAATCTGGCATCAGAGCTGACCTGAAAGGCTTGGGCCAGACTGGTTTTCCATGCCTAAACCAAGGGCACCATGGAGCATCGAGGTTGAAGACAGCAGAAAACCTGGGCACTGCAGGGGGACTCAGGGTGGCCTGGTAGAGAAAGGATGAAACTATGCCTTCCATGATTATGCCATTCTGTCCTATGCCAGCTAGGCTCCTGGAGGGCAGTGCTCCCAGTGCCTTCCCAGTTGCATCACACTGGGGAGCAAGGATGCTGTTCTGCATGTTGAGGCAGAGACAGGATGCTGCCCTCCACAGTCAGCTGCCCAAGGGGGCTAGACCATCTCACCCAGGGTTCAATTTGGCCGCGGGGAGCTCTGCTTCAGGACAAGGACAATGTTTCACTTCTTCGTGTCCCAAGGTCTTGGAGCAAGGTGTACATCAGTGCTGGGTGATATGCAAGAGGTCTTCAATAAGCAGCAGGGATCTCAGGAAATGAGGGGAAGGTCAAGACAGTTCCAAGATCTAGGGACCACCTACTGGAGAGGAGATGGTGTTCCCAAGGGAAGACTACCATGGGTGGTCAGTGTGGAGGAGATGGAGGGCAGGAGAGAGAGGGCTTCCACAACCCACATGGAGCTCTCTCCTAAGAGAGTGTGTGTGTCTGTGTGTGAGGGGGGGGTAATGGGGTGGGGAAAGCCATGGAGGAGGGGAAGGTGAGTCCTGGGAATGGATGTCAAGGCACCTAGCAGAGTCCAGGGCTGATCAGGGACCTCAGTAGGTGAAGGAAAAAGGAAAGGGAAGGAGGTCCTGGGAGGAAAGTCTTTGAGCTACAGAGACTGAGATGAGAGCACAGGGTGGGCAGAGGGTCTGAGGAAGGTGAGGAAACAAGCTGGCTCATGATAGTAGAGGTGACAGGGACAGAGAACCAGTGGCCAGGGATGGTGCAGCAGTGGCACCTCCCACCACCAGACACAAATGGATTCCTGTAAATAGATTTACTCAGAACATTGTGAAGGGAATTGAGTCTTCACAGAAGCATATGGTAATGGCTTTTGTGAATGATGCTGCTGGCCTCCCTGGAACCTCAAAGTCCCCTCTCCCAGCCTTTGTCAGAGTGAATCTGAGATACCTCTGTGAGGAGGTGAGGCAGGCATTCTGTTATTTATTTTGAAAGAGAGAAATGTGCCTTCTGCTACCTCAGAAAACTTGTCATTAGAGATGCTTCCATTCTTCTTGAGTCCTGAATTCAATCTATTTATTCCCAGATCATTTACACGCTAGGGGATGTTGGTCTTCTTGTTTCCATTCTGAGAACCACTTTAGAAAGCTCATCTTCTCTCCTGGCCTCAAAAGCCCTTTCTGGCCATGGCCACCACTTCCCTGCCTCTGACCCAGCCCTCTTCCAAAAAGCCACCAGCCACAGCACCACCATGATGAGATGTCCTGTACCCTGCCCAGCTGTATTGGTATCTAATACCCATCATGCAGGAGGGACCCACTATTTTTGTATGGTGTAACACAAAAGTTCTCCAGGACTGACATTCAAGAGACTTGTCTCTGTGCCTGCCCTCCTGTATACCTCACCTCAGTGGCCAGAGCTTCAATTTTCCCATAGAATCTTGGCCTCTTCTCATGGGAGCAGAGGATTCCCACAACTCTTTCTAAGACTTCCCACCATGGGAAGAATTACCGATAGAAGACATAAGAGGCAGGCACGAGCCATTCCTAAAGATGGCCAAAACTGATAGGTGGAAGAGAGGAGAGAAGGCAGGAAGAGCAGAGTATTGGGTGATACTATGTACCCTCAAGTCCTCATATATTTTGATGGGGCTGAGTCTGGCACTTGTAATTGATTTGTTGTCTAACACTGGGATTGGTAATATGAATGCTGCACCCACCCAGGGGTGGAGCTGAGGTACAGTGTAAAGGAGACAGGTCTTCCTCTTCTTGCTTTGGCTCTGTCTCTTGCCAGCGCACCTTGCGGTTTTGGCCACCATGAACGGCAGCCCAGCCACGCCATGCTGCCTTGGAGTCAACTGAGTATGGACTGAAACTCCCAGAGAACTGTAAGAAATAAACCTTTCCTTTCCTAATCTTGGGTGTCAGGTATTTCGTCTCAGCAATGAGTAAAAAGTAACTCAGACAGAATTGGTTCCAGGAGTGGGGACATTGCTGTGACTACTCCTGACCATGTGGTTCAAGAGCCTTTGGAAATGGCTTGTGGGAAGAGTTTGGAAAGGTTGGTAGATGTCACCTACACTCATAGAGCTGGAACAGCTTAGGTTGTTCTGTATGAGAGATTCTGGTCAGAGCCCAGGAGACCAGAAAGTTGATAGAAAGTCTGTCGGTAAAGACCAGGCTTGGGAGGTTTCTGCTGGGAAGAAGGACTGCATTGGTTGTTGGACTCCACAGGATGTGTGTTATGTCTTGGCAGAAAGTTTGTCTGCGTTCTTTCCATGCCAAGAGACTTTGCCTGAGACTGAGATTAAGGGCAAAGGACTGATTAGTTTGGCAAAAAAAATTTCCAGGCAACAAAATGTTGAAACGGTGGCCTGGCTACTGCTGGGGGCGCTTAGCCAGATTTATGTTGCGAATAAAGAGCGAAGAGTCCGGCATGGTGATTTAAAACCTTGTGAGTTTGGCCAGGAAGCTGTGGACTGTAAAGATCGAGTTGAGACCTTGACTGCTGAGAAGTAACAAAGGAATAAAAAAGATGGCCTGGGAGCATCCTGGGAAGCAGTGGGCCTCCACCCTTTGTAGCCTCAGGCCTTCAAAAGTGAAAGAGTTTTCTCAGAGGAAAAAGCCAAAGAGTGGCAACAAAGACCACAGGAGGTTTCAAAAGGGTTGTGGCCACACCAGGTCCCAAGATTGCAGTGGCCACACCAGATTCCAGAATGGCAACGACATAGAGAAGCTGTTCCCCACCATCAGGTTTAGAAAGCTCAGCAATCCAGCCAGCTGACACCTACAGCCAAGAGAGAGGAAAGCCTGGCTAATGCTCCAGCCTGAAGCAGACCTTGGCAGAATCCATGTGGCACTGGTTTTAAGTACAAGAAAAGGCTAAAGCAGCTTCTGCCTCACCTGCAGAGAGCAATGTGTAAAGATGTAAGGGTGAAGCCAAGGAACATGGATCGTCCAAGGAAAGCTGTGAAAGTTAAGACCCCTGAAAGTGCCGTGGGGGTGGAATCACTTAAGCCTTTTGGAGCTTGCAACCAGATTGCTTCAGATGTTGAGCAGAGAACTCCAGGACTTAGTGCTTGCCCTGCTGTATTCTGTACTTGCTTTGGTTATAATGCTTTGTATTCCCCTGTTTGTAACTTTTGGAATGGTAATGTTTATCTTGTGCCTTTATATGTTAGAAGTGTTTAACTTGTTTTCATTTGTACAGGGGATTATAGTTAAAAGTTTACCATAGATCTCAAGGAGATTTAGGACTTGGACTTTTCAACAGTGCTGAAACTGTTAGGACTTTGGCAACTCTTGGAGATGGACTAAAGGTCTTTTGTATTAAGGATGTACATGAGTCCTTGGGGGTCCAGGGTTGGAATGTATTGGGTGATACTATGTACCCCCAAGTCCTCATATACTTTTGATGGGGCTGAGTCTGGCACTTGTAATTGATTTGTTGTCTAGTGCTGGGATTGGTGATGTGAGTGCTGCACCCGCCCAGGGGTGGAGCTGAGATACAGTGCAAAGGAGGCAGGTCTTTCTGTTCTTGCTTCGGCTCTTTCTCGCCAGGGTGCCTCGCGTTTGTGGCCGCCATGAACGGCAGCTCTGCCACACCATGCTGCCTTGAAGCCGACAGAGTATGGACTGAAACCTCCAGAGAACTGTAAGAAATAAACCTTTCCTTCCCTGATCTTGGGTGTCAGGTATTTTGTCTCGGCAATGAGTAAAAAGTAACTTAGACAAGCAGTGAGGACCAGGCACAAGTGAGAAGAAGCCCAGTATGTGAGTAGTTTGATTTTTGCTTCCCAGAAATGGAGAGTACTTAGGAAGATGGGATACCATTTGGGGCTAGGCTTGGAGGAATGAGGCTGAAGAGGAAATGGGAGTGCTGGGGCATACTGTGGCAAATAACAAGGGTCTTCAGTCTGTTCTCATGCTAACTGGATCAGCTGGTAACAGACATACTGCCCAGTGCACTATGTCTGGCCACAGAAGCCATCAATTGGTGTGGACGGTGGAGCCAGAGTGTGACCTGGATGTGTAGTACAAGTGCAGCTGGCAGCATTCTTGGGCCTCCGAGTGAAGGGTGGGTGTGGAGGAAGGATGGTTCATGTACATCATTTCTGTGATATTAGCTGGTAAATAATGCATGAATCTGGATAGCATTTGGCAGAGACAGCTCTTCTGGTGCAAAATGTTGCAGCCAACAAAGTTCAATAAAATAATGAACAGCATCCCAGAGGAGCAGAACCCATCTTCCCAGTGATTCCCATTCTGCCCAGATCAATTGCTCCAGGAAAAAAACTGTACCTCAAGGGAATGAGGGAAATAAAATGGGAAGAAAGCCTTCCACAGCCCTGAGCAAGCTGTCTTGGTAGCACCAAGCCAAGTCCATCTCCCTAACACTCCACATCTGCATCTGTGAGATGGAGCTGGACAAGGACCTTCCCGAGCAACTGTGCAGACAGGATGTGCAGGCCAAATTGCATGCACAGTGTGCTGCTGGTGTTCCTCTAACAGTCTGAGCGAAGGAGCAGGGCCACCCTTGGATGTAAACTTTAGGCCTCAGACTTCCTTTGCCTTTTTTTGAGGGACGTTCATCCCATTGGATCACAGTTGCCTCCAGGTGAGCTGGGGAGGAGACCCTTGCCTCTGACTGATGTGGAGGGGATGCCACAGTGAACACTCAGCTTGGAACCACTTCTCAGTGTTTGGCGCAGTCTCCAATGAATCCCTATGAATCTGAGGGCTGACGTTGCTTTCTTAAAACAAAGTTAATGCAACTTCAGCATTGCCTTTCCATGCTGTCCTGAATGAGGCATGCCAGGCTGTAACCCCAGAGATACTAAGGCAGGGAAACAGAGACTCTTCCTCAGGGAGCCACACCAGGTGGCTGTGGTGTGCTGCAGTGTCAAGTGGGAAGCCCAGCCATGGGAGACAGGGTAACAGCGTCCTTCACTGGTATGGCAGGAAATGAGACTCTGCCTCTAACCAACCCTTCCTCCTGCCTGTTTTATGACCTTCCTGAAGATCCACAAGTAGCCCCATATCTGCTTAGGAGACTCCTTCAGTGCAGGATCAGTCACGTCATATGGGCCAGACTGTGGCTGCCGCGAGGGTCCCCACAACTTCAACCCTAGGACTTTCCTCCAGGGCTGTGTCCCAGGCTCAGCCACTCCCATGGAGCCCAGGATCAGCAGTTCTGGGGGCCATCCAGAGTCTGCAGGTCTTGGTCATGAAGTGGCCAGAGAGGTGAGAGGACTTGGCACTGGAGCTGGGGTTCACTGTGCCTGTCTCCACGAGTTCCCCCTGGCTGTAGTGTTGGCGTTTTGCCCACATTTTCTGAGCTCCTGGGCCAGGTTTTGTGTCTGCCATTAATTTGGGAAACTCTCAGTCATTAATAGTTCAAATATTTCTCCTGCTCTGTCCTCTTTCTTCTTCTGGTGGCCCAGTGACACATCGGTCACATCTTTGACAGTGTTCTTGATGTTTTATTCTGATTTGTTTTCGTCTTTTTACTCTTTGATTCTGGTTTGGAAAATTTCTGTGGAGCTAACCCCAAGCTCATCATTCCTTTTCTGCTGTATGCAATCTGCTAGTCAACTTGACCAAGGCATTCTTTGTTTCTGTTACCACTAGCATTTTCTTATAATTCTTTTTTAGTATCCCATCTCTCAGTTTCTATTGCTCATCTTTCTTGCGTGTGGTCTACTTTTTCCATTAGAGTCCTCAGTGTATTAATCATAGTTGTTTTAAATTCCCTACCTGATCATCTAACATCTGTGTTATATTTGAGTCTGAATCTGATGCTTGTTTTGTCTCTTCGTACTGCATTTTTAAAAAATAGGTTTCTGGTAGACTTTGTAACTTTTGTTGAAAACCTAAAACATAGTACTGGATAACAAGAAGTGAAGTCAATAGGCCTGCAGTATGAGGATTTATGTTAATTTGGTCAGAGGGTGGGCTGTGTTTAATGTTTGCCTTGGTCACCAGTCCTGGAAGATGGGTGGATATTGTCTTACATTCTTAACCTTTCCTGTCAAATCTCCTAAGAAAAAATATTCAATTAGCAAACATTTACTGAAGTTAAGAAGTACTCTTTGCCTGGGGAATTCAGTGATGATAAGCAAGTTGTGTCCTTGCTCCATATGAAGGACTCACAGCCAAATAGAAAAGAAGACTTATACTCCCCTGACAGTCTTTAAGGTGCATTGTGGCAGCTAGATGTGAAAATGAGAATGGTGTGGAGGAAGTAGGCACAAGCTTAACAGTAAAGTAACCCTCTACTAGAGCACTGAAGTCTGTATAGGAGTGTTCAGGAAGAAAGGGGAAGTATGCCTTAACAGTATTACATTCAACATGGCTAAACTTGGAAGGAAATGGTTGTGGATTGTGAGAAGTGGTGTGAGAGGAGGGTGGTGGCACTGAAGATAGATCCTCTCTCCGTATTACTCGAAGCGCACCTGTCCATTAGTGACCCTTCTTATCCAGCAACCCTGGTTTACAGATCAGGAACTGGGACACAGTCACAGCTTCAGCTCTGGACTGAAATCTGACTTTCGTTTTCCTTAGACTGCACATCTCCATATACTTAGGGAGTAGATGCTATGTGCTGGCTGCATGCTGGGCGTGCACACAGACTGGAAAGCAAATCTCTTTGACCCCTATCGTACCCTTGGAGCCTGGCACACAGAAGATGCTGAATATGCACCTGCAAAGTCACAGGATGGACTTGACTGAATTTGACTGAACTGAAACAAATGAAGACTAAGGTTCCAGAAGACAGTGCAGGGAGGGAAGGACCCTGGGCAAGGGAGTGGGGAGTCCACAGGACAGCAGCCTCCATTCCTGGGCTGCAAGAGTCTTTCAACCTCAATCTTGAGGTCCTGCTCATGCATCCCTTCACTTTCCTTTCTGGCCAATATTCTTCTAGGAAGAAGAAATGAATGCTTCTTAAGATCAGGCTGCAGGAGGGGATTGAACTTTAAGGCTCTCCTTTTACATATAAATAAACTGAAGCTCATGGAAAGATATGACGAGCAACTGGCCATAGTTTTGGGCCTCTTATGCATGAAATTCATGCTAAGACTTCCATGGATCAGCAGGTATGGGGTCCATCTGACTCCATACTTTAAGACTTTTGAATGTGGAGAGTCAAGAGCATCTCCTCCACCTCTGCCCAAGACTTGGTCCTGTTGAAGCACTTTATTCCTTGGGCTTCCAATTCCCCCATCCCACCCAGAAATGATAAACCTCACCTGTGAATCTCGATGCATTGTTCTCAATGGTAAATAAATCTCTGAAAGGCATGGGATTATTTTCAGGAGAGAAATCCTAAGGATGGTATTTGTTCACAACAGTTTGGGGGAGATAAGAGAGAAGAAAGGAAGGTATCCAGAGTCATGACCTTTTCTACCCAGAAGGGACTCGCCCAAATGCACAATGGGGCAGGGTGGGCCTGGAGAGCAGAACCAGCCTGTTGTCCAGCTGTCTCAGGCCGTTTTTCTAGAGCTTCCTCCATTCCATGAGGATGCTGGTCTCCTTCTTCTGGGGCTGTCTTCGTTCTCCCTGGAATCTTCCCCAATAATTGCTATCTTCTGCCACCATATCAATATTTGTCAAGTCCTACGCTGCTCAGAACATATGCAAGGGATTAGATCAATTCAGCTGGGATTGGAGCATCACCCTGCATTTTGAGCGACTTCACTGTGTCCATCTGTGTCTAGGCACTTGCTCCCATTACCAATTCATGAAGTGTCTTCTGGAATTAGTAAATCCCTTTCATTTACTTACGTAGGAGAAAATGTTTAATAGCTGCCACATGAAATTTGCAAATTGTGCTCCATCTGAGGCTGATTAATAAAACGGCATGGAAAATACATCAGTCATTTTGGGATTTAAATTAGTACCGCATTCTACTTGAATCATCCTCTCTTGCAAAACTGATATGGCCTTGAAACTCCCTCCCCGCTCTTTCTCCTTTATCCCTACTTTTTTCCTCCCAATCTCTGCAGTTCAGTTGTTCTTCAGAGGAAGCCAAGTACTAGAACGATGAGGTTGCTGGTGGATGCTGCTTATCTCTCACAATAGACTTGTGGCAGGCTGGGGACAGTGGGGACTCATTTATCTCCAGGTCTGCATATTGCCAAAACACAGTAGGTAAATGAGAATTGAAAGGATCTATCACAAAATTGTGGGGGTTCATGAAGATGGGGTGTGGAGTGCTGCCCTTGTATGACTGCTATAGGCTCAAAGTAGCTAAAATTTGTCAACAATTGCAGCATGTCCAGCACTACATTACACGCCTTGTGCGAATCTCAGCTGAGGAGGAGGGATAGTTTTCATTTTGCATTACTCAGATGGAGGAAATTGAGCCTTGAGATCCTAAGTAACAGTCCCAGGAATAGAACCAGCTGTCCATGGAGGGCAGGAATATGATCTCATGCCTCTCTGATCATGACTTATCTGGTGCATCCATGAGTCTTCTTACCCAACACGCCTGTTTCACAGATGGAGGAACTGGGGTACAGTCATGGCTTCACTCATAGTCATGTATTGGCCCAGAGATCTGGGCTGAAATCTGAGTTTCCTGATCCTTAGACCATTCATCACCACATACTTAGGGGGAAGCCGATATGTCCAAGCTCTGTGCTGGGTGTGCAGAGAAAAACAAGAGGTCAGGGTCTTTGTCTTCTACTTACAGTCTAACAACTAAAAGAGCCATTATCCTTCATTTTATCTTTTTTAAAATAAAAAAATTCCCAAGTTAAAAAAAAACATAAAAGAGCCATTAAATAAGCAATTCCACGGAGGTGTGTATCAGTGTAGGAGAAACTCAGGTTTCCTTTCACAGTAACATCTTATTTCAGAGCACAGCAATTTGAAATGTTAGCTAGAAGGAAGCAAGCCCATTTAGGTACTTCATTCTTTCTCTGCTGCATTATCTTTCCAAGCCTTTCAGTAGCATCATCCATGAAACAGTGATGACACAGGCCCTGTCCACATAAGAGGACTTCGTGATGGTCAAATCTGTAGGAAGGACACATGAAAGACATTTGGAAGGGTCAAATCTTATGAATGTACAGTGGAACTGCCCTACCCAACCCCACACATGGAAGTGCTTGTGTAGTAAGTACTTGAGAGTAGGAGCACTGTGAATCAGTAGAGCAACCTCGCACCTTAGGTACAGCCCACTCTTTCAGCTGGTAGCACACCCGGAGCCCTAATTGTTAACAGATTTTGCATTATCCCCCAAATTACACACCCATTAGCAGCTGAGTTTAGTCATGATGAAGGCGTTAAGGCAGGATATCCCCAAAGTGACAGAAATTACAATTGGGCCCCAGAGGCAGTAGAGGTTGGTTTCATGAGCTAGTGGGGATACAGGTCACCTTTTTTGTCCCCTACTCTTAGCCAAGTTTTTCTTTTAGAATCTCCTCAAAATAGGAGGTGATTTTGGCTGGCTTCCTGTCTGGTGAGACCCATAGATTGTGAGGGCGAATCTAAAGGCCGCATCTTGAAAGGAGCCTAGAAGTCCTCAAGGAAAGCATCCTAATAAGCCAGAGCTGGAGCGTGATACTGCAGGCCCACTGCAAGCCACGAGCTTCCGCCTGCACAGCCAACCTTCAGTATCCACTGGGGATTAGTTCTAAGACCCCTGCAAATGCTAAAACCTGTAGATGCTTAAGTCTTTTATATAAAAGGGCATAATATTTACATATACCCTATGCACATCCTCCTACATAATTTAAATCATCTCTGTATTACTTCTATTACCTAATACAATGCAGATGCTATGTAAATAGTTGTATTGTTTAGGGAATTGCCGTAAGAACAAAAGCCTGTATGTGTTCAGTAAAGATACATTTAAAAAATAGTCTCAATCTATGGTTGGTTGAATCTGTGGTTGGCGAGCTGGTGGATTTGGACTGTGACTACATTCATTTCTGCATGGGGGAGTTCCCTGATACCTTAAGTTAGATCTGGCCTCCCTCTGCTACTGCCTGCCCAGTCTTCCTCTTTTTTGGAAGTGTTTACAGTCCTCACTTTGGGGTGTCTCTGTAAAGGAAGAAGCTGTGACTAGTTTGTTCATCTCAGTAGTCTCCGCACCTGGCACTGTGTGTACATCTCAGCAAGTGTTTAATAAATGTGCGCTGAACTATTACATGAATCTTACATATAATAACCTAAAATCTAAACTCATTACAAGTGCTGATTATTCTCATGGCAAGAATAAGTAATAGGACAAGTGTCCTAATGAGTCCCATCCCAACTGAGAGTGACAGGGCAGAGGACTGAGTGACCAGATCCACCGTGGGAGATTGCAGTCCCATTCTGAGCTAAACATCAACCCCAGGACCAGAGCTCTAGGGTGGGTTAGTGCTTTCACATAGCTAAGCGTACCCGTCAGCATTTGGATCCTCTGTTTTTGGTCCCACAGATTCCAGATTCCTCAGGCCTTCCAGATGCACTTCATTAAAGATCAAGACCCTTGGTCATAATTTTATCTCTGTAAACTATCTTTCCTAGTTCCGGGCTCTCATTTCACAAGCATTCCCTGTAAATATTTGCATCTCAGTACTGGCAGGGTAAACGGAGATGAATCAGTTGGAGTCCTTGCCCTGGAGGTTCTCACAGTTTAGCTTGGAAGAAAGTCATGTGCCTAAAATAATTAGAGTATAGTGTGATAAATGTGATAATTGAGGTAGAAACAAAAGCTCTGTGGAAGCACAGTGTAGAAAGTTAAACTCTGCCCATTGACTTGGTAAGAATTTCAGAGAGGAGGTCACAGAGGCAGTAAATTTTGTAACATTAAAAGACAGTCTCCTCATCACTCACCCAAGGCAGAGGCCCACGCAGGGCTGGACAAGCCTGCCAGAAAGAAAGACTCCAAGCAGGGGAGAGATTTCTGTGGCACATGGGCTAATTTCCTGCTGTAGAAACTGGGATGCTGAGATGGAATGTCAAGTACTGGTGCTGCAGAGACAGGTGGGGTCAGACTTTGAAGGGCTTTGAACATCTTACTAGGATTTTTCTACTTTATCCTGTGGGCCATGGGGATTCCTTAAAGGACTTTAAACTAGCGGAATGACACGATGGAATTTGTGCTTTAGAATGAGACCTCTGGTGGCAGCTTTCCATTATTAATGCAAAACTCCCCACTGTGAAAGCTTAGAAGGAGGAATATCTTAAACCAGCTTTCCCACCAGTCCCACCACCATCCCCTGTCACCTTCGAAGCAGAAGCATCATGTACAAGGTCCCAATTCTGGTTCTGGCTCTGCTGTCGATTCTCTCTGAGTGACCATGGATGAAAAATGTGGGACTCACATTTCTTATCTGTACAATCAATGCTGGCTCTTCCATTTCACGGTGCCATCGTCAGGGTCTGACAGCAGAAAGAATGCGAAGAGTATTTTCCATTGTAATTGGCTTAATATATGTAAGGAGTTTATCATTTTTATTTTGTAAAAATGCAGCCCTCTGTCAAAACAGACAAATGTGTGTTTGAGCAGGGCATATCGTGTTGGAGCCAGCCCGAGATTTCTACCAGTCTTGCTCAATGTGCAGAGCATTCCCAATTGGATTCCTAATGATCTTGCACAGAACCCTTGCCTAAAGCCTCATCCTCTGACATTTCTTTGCAGTAGGAAAGGGCTCAAATCAAGGACTCCAGTGGGGCGTGCTGGTTTACCCTCAGGGTGCTGTCCACAGTTCTGACAGAGACCCAGGCACCCAGGAATGGGGCTCCGTCCAGCGTACTGAACCTCTTATTATGTTCTCCCTACACATACAAAGAGAATTTGCTGAGTCCAAATGGCAAGAACACTCCATTTCTGAGCACATTAGCTAGAGAAAGCATTACAGTCGTCTGTCACTCCGAACTTGCTTTCCCGCAGTAGATTTACAACTCATAAATGCAGCCATCAGAGGCAAGTGAATAAAGCCAAGGCCCCAGTACACTTTAGCATTAACCATGAGTGAGTAGGAGGGCTTCAAGCATCTTGTATCTTAATTCCAACCCATTTATGAAGTCGCTTTCCCAGTGAATCATCTTTCAGACCTGCCCCCACTCTCACATTCTGGGCTCCCATTGCAGCTCACACAAAGGAAGGAAATGAGCACTGTTTCAATGGCTGCAGCTGCTGCCCAGAATCTTTATAAGCCAGTGCACAAGGAGGAGGGAGGGGCACTGGCTTTGGTTCTGACTGTGTTATGGTAAGGCTTTAGATTTAAATGGAACCAGAACTGAATGGTCAACATAATTCTTTTCAATCACTAAGATTCTCCAGTTTAATAGTCTGCATCCCTTTGCAGAACTCCAGCTACCGCCCAATTGCTCTTGAACCTTGATCACAATAGCAAACATATCTATGTCCTGAAAATATTTCTTGGTCCAACTTCTTCTTACTAAGATTTTGCTTCCCTGTGTTCTGCATCTTCAGGGCATTTCTATCCTGAGATTTCTATCCCAAATGTATGCTTGGAGTGAATTCTAATTTTGCAGCTCAGCAGTTGTGATGTTGAGTAAGTCACTTAAAGTTTCTGTACCTTCACTTCTTTTTGGTATGATGGAGATGTTGATACCAAACTCCTTGGATATGGATGCGATATCTCTGAGGTTTACAGTGGGTGCTCAATCTATATTTATATCTATATCTATATCTATATCTATATCTATATCTATATCTATATCTATATCTATATCTATCTATCTCTATCTATATCTTTGCCCTGCCTTCCAGGTCAATAAGTTAATGACACAACCTCTGATAATACATTAATTTCAGCAATCTATATTTGCATGTTCCCCTGGTTCTTTGATGTCTTTTTTTCTCTATAAGAATTGATCTTTTTAAAGTAAATGCCTGGACATCAATGACACTTTCAACTCCCAGAAATCACATAATGTGGGTACATTATTGTTCTGCCTAGGAACAGAACCATGGCCTGGAACACAGAACTTTGAAAATAGTTCATTTTTTTCTGTCTAATGATTTCCTCCAGACTGAGAGTGTTTCTGTTTCTCTGACATTAAATAGGATGTGAGGCTGAGGAAAGCCACATTGTCTAGCTCCAATGGGACTAAATTTACCAATTTATAGGCTTGGGATGCTGTGTGGGCTAGAGTTTCTGCCAATTAAAGATGTCAAATAGTAATAATGTAAAGCCTCCATCACCTGATCAGCAGTAATCATTGCAAGACTTCGAGGACATGAGGAAGCAGACAGTTTGGTTCTTTTCCTGGAAATGGAGAAATTGAAAGATCTCTTAATGCAGCCTAGCTGGAAAAACCTCTTAAATCAAAACCTGCAATAATTCTAGGTTTGACCTTGACCAATTCACTTCTTTGGCTTGGACAACACTGCCTTAAGTCTCCCTACTTCCAAGAGACCCACTAATTTTCAGATTTCAACTTGATAAAGTCCCATTTCTACCTGATACTTGTCTTCCTATCATCCATGCCAACCTCTCCCACTCACAGCAAGGCCACTGACAGAATTGAGGCCAGAAAAATCTCTCACCTGGACTGCTGGAAATTTCCCAGATGGTTTCCATCTGTACTGGATCTGTTGCTTCTAAGTTATACTCTGCACTATAGACTGAGCGCTTATAAAATCCAAGTCTGGACACATCCTTTCACTATTTCCAATCTTTCAGTGAGTCCTTGTTTCCTAAGAACCAGTCTTTTAGCTCTTTATCCTGTCCTTCAAGGACCTTGCCAATTCACCCCAAAACTTTTTTACCATCATCTTATTTATCCTCTTTCCCTTGTGCTCCACTTTCCAGAGACCTTGTTGCTTGTCTTTTTGCACACAGACTTTCCAACCCTGTCTCAACATACTCCACTCATTCTTTGCCCAATGTTGCTCCAAGCTCATCCTTTTAAATCAGACTGAAGCTATACCTTTTCTTTAAAGTCCTTCCATACATGACGGACTTTCTCTAGACAACTGTTCTTGGAAATAAATACAGTCCCCAAAACACTAGTGTAAGGGGCAAACCCTCCAACAATCACAGTGAGCTTGTGTCTTGTGTTACCCTGACTCACCATACCCAGTACCCAGGGATCTTGTATCTGGAACCACTATGGCTGTTGACAGGTAGAAACTCACTTCCTGCTACTGCCAGCAGGATGGAGAAATCCACTTCTGGGTATCAAGCTGCCGTTAACATATGCTGCTCAGGATGGACAACTACATTCTGCAGTTACCAGACTCTGGCACAGCTGTGATTGTAGACTGAGCCTACTGCTTCTGTTGTGAACAAATTATCCTCTCACCTGGAGGGTTCCCATGCCTTCTCATCTGTCTGTCTGCCTTCTACCTGTGGACCCTTGATCCTCTGTAATGCTGGGAAATCAGTTTTCTAAAATTCAGATTTGACCATGGGCATGCTCATTGCCTCATGCACACAGACACTGTAGGGAGGACTGCCAAATCCTGAAATCAGTGTACTTCCTGACCCAGTCTCAGCTCCTCACAGCTTACCTGGAGTCTCTCCACTCCAAGTCCACACCCCACTGTCCAGAACACCACCCGATCTTGCATGGTAAGTCTAACAGACTACGTGCCTCACAATTTTGTGCCCATGCAGGGTTTTTAAAGAAAGGTCTGGAGGATTCCTGCTCATCTTTAGAATCAGGTTAAATTGTATTTCTTTTTAAATGACTTTCTCTAAACTGATCCTTAATCTCATTAAAGTATCTGTGCACAGTTTTACAAAGTTTTTAGTGAAAACAGACACCTCTTGCTCAGATCCACCCTGCTCCCTGCTCTTGGTAGAGGGAATAGATTTTACTTCCTATGCATCCAGGGCAAGATTTTTCTTGAAACACCCCTGTCCTTCCCACCACCCCAAGAAGGTTAAACAAAGTCCTCAACTGGTGGCAACAGTCACTGGTCCATCTGCCCAGTGAATTGAATCACTCCATTAGGGGTCAAAAGGGATAAGGAGGGTGAAGGGTTGACCTTATGACCTTTCTCCTCTTGAGCCAGTGGGGCAGGTGGCCGAGGAACAGTCTTGGGAGCTCACCCTGATACACTGCTCCCAAAGCTAGGGGAAAGAGGCAGTGCAATGAAACCCTGTCACCTCTCACTCCAGGCAACTCCCTGCAATGTGTACTTTATTAGCAATGAAAGTGATTTTCTCTGTGCTGAGGCCTACATTATATTCTCAAGTGGTTAGAACTTGACCAAGGAAGAGACTTGTGGCTTACTGGTCCCCTCAACTCTTTACTATTTCTACTACTTGAGAAAACACTCTCCTCACTTGTAGCTCTTTCTTCTAGCATTTAGCTCCATATTTCTGCTTCATCTAGATCTTTCCCATAAGATGGCATGTGTTGGCCTGCAGCAATAGATGGAGAAGATGTAGCTCTCTTGACTCTTCCACTCAATGAGTACCATCCCTTCTCATCCTACCTGCCCAGCCCATCAACATTTGAGGTCTGTGCTTAAGGTCAACATTCAAAAATCAGCATTCAAGATCTGCATTTGAGGTCAGCATTCGAGATCTGCACTGTGTTGAATGTGGTGGCTGAGTCAGGAGTGATCTGATTTCCTATCTCTTCAGATGCCTTTTTGTTGTTCCTGGTGTTAATAATCACTAAATTATTTAATTTGTGCATGTGCCTACACTGATCCAGCTGGATAATCTGGCAGAGATAGTTCCCCCCTGTGCATTTGAACTGAGTTGGCTGATTCACAAATGTGTTCTTTCTGGGAGCTGGTCCCCTCCAGCCCTCACTCATCCCTGTTCTGTGGGAGGAATTACTCTCCTAACATCTTTAGGTGGTTTTCATCGCCAGTTCCCTGGGGCACTCTGCCTCCCTCTTTCATCATTCTTGCTTCATTTTTGAGGAGCATGTTTTGCAAGAGCTTCCTGAGAATGGGTGCAAAGAAAAAAAATTGTCCTTGAAGTAAGACTTTATTTGTTATCAAAATGACTTGTATTTGTCTGGGTCTATAATCATCTTTTAAAATTCATTTTTCTATAAAATATTCAGACATTCTTTGTCTTCTAGCTTCTAGTGCTATTTTTGAGATGGTTGGTGTCATTATTATGTCTAATCACTTGTTTTTCTCATTTTTATCTCCCCAAAAGACCTCAACTTCTTCTCCTTACCCTTTATATCCTGCAATATCACACTTGTGTGGGCTTACTCAACTGGGAGCCAATTTTCTGGAATTATTTTTTAGCTAACTTTCTCTTACCTTCATTTTCTATTGTTTTTCTTTCCCCCCTAGAAGTGTCATAATTTGGGCATCCTGAGCTGGCCACTAATTTTACTATCATTTCTTACTTTTTATCTCTTTGCTATTTTGTTCTATACTATCTTTGAATATTGTATTGAATTAAAACTTTGTTCTCTAACTTTTAATTCATAAGAGCACTTCATGTAATAAAATGCTCCTTTTCCGGCCTCCTGGTACTGTGATGAAGATGGTGCACTCTTATTTTGCTGAACATGTGAACTTGGACTTATTTCTGTTGTCACTTTTTCCTCTGTGCCTGTTTTTGGCTTGTTCAGTTCACTGTGGCTTCTTCCTCTTGGATTGTCTTGATCTCTCCTTCATAGAAGTTCTCCTTGAAGCTTAGCAGCCTTGCAAATCTCATTTTTGTGAGTCAGTCACAAAGACTTAATGGGACAGGATGTGTTTCTGCATGAGGAGACCCGGTATGCTGTGACAAGGTGGCAAAATGACTTTCTTAGGGGACCCCTAATTTTCTGTGTCTGTGAGTCTTAGCTCCACAGCAGAGGGTACCCTAAAAGAGCACCTCTCTGTATGCTCTAGGGGGACAAACTTGGCTCCCCAAGCTAAGGGCTAGCATGGAGCAGCCTGAAGCTCACAGATGGGCCCCTGCTTCAGGGGGATTCTCAGCCCTCTGTGTTTTCTAGAGTTCAGTCAAGACCCCAGGTCTTCAACTTCCCCGGGGGGCAAACCTCAAGTCTTCTGTCACACAGCGGAGGTGTTGTTGCTTGGATGCTGAGGAGCAAGGAGGGAAGAGTGCTGCCTAGTTCCTCAAATGATGCTCCCTTTTTCAGCTTCTCACAACCCCTCTCTATTCCCTTGTAATACTCTCAGGCCTTGGAGTCTCACGTCCTTCCAGGGTCCAAAGGAGAGGTCTGTTTGCTTTCCCTTCCCAGTGGCACACTCTTGAGTTCTTGTCTCAGGTTGCTTAATTCAGTCCTCCTGTCCCTTTTTCTCTACCTGGTCACTGTGCCAATGTCTGACTGTTCTGCTTCTGACAGTCTCCTTGTGCCTGCCATGTTCCATCCTTCCCCCACTTCCTTCTGGTTTGTAAAGGCTCTCTGAGAAAGCTAGGGTGAACTAAGGGGGTCCAAACTCGCAGGCTTAGCCAAATTCTCTTGAGCATGTCCCACAAACCCTTTGGGATCTGACTCATGGTCATGGTTTACCAAGATATATCTGTCCCACACCTCCCCAATTAAATCAAGAGCTCTTTGAAGGCCAGGTTCTTTCCATCTCTTTGTTTCCCCCAGCACTTGGCAAGATGTCATTAACATTTGTTAAATTGAATCGAGCCCTAAATTACATCACTCAAGCCCTTTTGCTGTAGAGCCTGCAGCCACATAAGACAGACAAATGCAATTTCACTGTCTGTCCACAGGTCCCTGGGCCCATGTCACAACACCATTTCTGCTTTTCAGGGACAACAAGCTGTAGAACAATGATCATGAACCTGGGTTTCCATCTTGGCCTGGTTCTTAAGGCCTGAATCTCAGTTTTCTTGCCCACAAAGTGGGCACAATTCCTGCTGTGAATTGACTTTGAGGATTACAGAACATGTACATAAGAGATCTTGGCCCGACAAAAAGCACAGTGTCATGTCTTTTATTAATATCCCCATTCTGCAAGAAACAAAAGCTTCAGACAGTCCAGGCATCTCTGCAGAAGGGACAGCAGGAATAACTGGAGGACCTAGCATGCCCCAGCCTGTGCTGCAGGCCCTGCCTCACTCTGTTTACCTTCCTGGGCTCTCTGCAGAAAGGCTGGCCTCTCGAGAACCAGCTCACTTGAAATGAAAGCTGAGCTAACACCTTCCTCCCAAGTAATTTCCTGGGACATAGTTAATAGCTGCTAGAGAAGGGGAAAAGTTCAATCTTAAGGACAATCCCTATTTATGGCTTTATGGCTGTAGTGATCACACACTTTCCGTTAATCTTCCCTATTACAGACCCATCTTCAGAGGCTCCATGCACACAGCACTAGTGTCTCTCCAGAAATGGTCCCAATGCTCGTTTGCAAGCTTGTTAACTGATATTTTCCTCATTAAGAAAAAGAGAGGAAAGTACCTATTCAAGCTGAGTGGGCCAAGGAGAAATTGAGTCATGCTGGGGCCATAGAGGGCATGACCTTCCTATGGAGGAAGCCGGGAAAATAATGATGATAGCAACAACAACAACAATAATGCTAATATTGCCCCTTGGAGTTTCTACCATCATCTGTTATGGTTTAGATGTAGAACACCCTCAGAAGTCTCATGTGTTTAGAGGTAGGGCTTTTGGAAAGTTATTGGATGAAGGGCATTATACTTATCAGTGGAGAGCTGGGCATGGTGGTGCACACCTTTAATGCCAGCACCCGGGAGGCTGAGGTAGGAGGAGTGTTGTGAATTCGAGGCCGGCTTGGGCTACAAGGCGAGTGCAGGGCCGGCCTGAGCTACACAGTGCGACCCTGTCTCAAAAAACCAGGGCTGGGAGTTTGGTTCAGTGGCTTAAGCGCCTGCCCTGGCAGGCGTAAGGTTGTGAGTTCAATCCCCGGTGCTGTAAAAAAAAATAAATAAATAAAATAAAAAAATACTTGTTGGTGGACTGATTCATGAATGAATTCACAGCTAAATGTGCTGATAGCAGGTAGGGTCTGGTTGGAAGAGGTGGATCCGTCAGATTGTGACCTGGAAGGGTATATTGTTGTGCCCAGCTTGTCCCTTCTTTGTCTGTTTCCTGGCTGCCATAGTATGAGTAGCTTTCCTCCACCAGACCCTTCCATCATGTGGCTCCTGCCTTGGAGCTGGTTGGCCACGAACTGAAAACATGAGTCAAAATAAACTTTTCTTCCTTTAAGCCATGGGTGTCAGGTGTTGTGTCCCACTGACAGGAAGGTGACTAAGACATCATCTCACCACCACATACTTAGTGATCATGGGGTTTGATTGCCTTGTCATATCAGAGGCCAGGTAGGGGTCTCACCTACTCAGGTACATAACAGACTGAGTGGCTAGTAAACAACAGAGTTTATTTCTCCCAGTTCTGGAGGCTGGAGTCTGACTCAGGCTGGCTGGACCATGGGCCTTGGCACCTCCCAAAGGCCCACTTTTTAGTACCATCACCATGGGGACCGACATTTCAATGCATAGTTTTGGGGGTGCACAAGCATCCAGTCTATATGGAAAAGGAGTAGTGGGAAAAGCTAAATTTAGAAACCAAACATATAGGCTGCATGACTCTGCAGGTAAATATCACAAGGGCCAATATTCTAACTTTGGTGTCCAGATCATGGGGAAGTATCAGTGGTAAGTCTAAGCATCTTCAGTCCCAAATTCTGTGCTAGCCCTAAAAGCGCAGTTCACAAGGCAACTAGCCAGCATGATTGCAGGTGCACCCATCACTTATCCACTTATTCTGTGAGGTTGTCCCCATAGACAGCCTCATGGGAAAGCAAAGAATAGCTGTAGCTAAGTGCTGTGAGGGATTAATTACTGACATGAACTCAGGAGGAAGCCCAGAAACACAGGTGCTGAGGCTGAATGAGGAAAGAAGGGTTCATACAATCCACTGACCTGCCAAACAGGGGCTGGCAGAGTCAAGCTGAGTCCACCATATCATTTCCTCTCTATGGACCTTCTTCCAATCACCCTGCCATTAAATTTGGTGCCACGGGTCAGGGTCCAGGTCAGAGAGCATGAGCATGAATACATAAGATGCTACCGGATGCGGTTAAACATATCCGTCCTAATGATGCAGCCCACAGTGGCTTGGGAACCCAACCCCAATGGAAGAGCTAAAGACGGAATCACTCCTCACATCAGTCAGGACAGAGGTGATGATCTGTTTGTGTGTGCATCTTGCACATGTGGAGGTTTGTTTATTACTGCAGCATAGTGAAGCCTGTCCTGACCACTGCTCAGGACAGGCATGGAGCAGCCCATTTGTTAGAAAGGTATGGACATCCTTTGCCCAGTTCTCTTCCTGTCTGCTTGATCACCCAACACCTCCTTCTTCAGGTGCCCCTCAAAGCCTTGTCTTCCAAGAGTTCCTCCAGGACAGAGTCCCTGCCTCTCAAACTGTTGCATCAACAGGTCAGTAGCAGCTCTTCCTTCATTTCCCAGATGCCTTTCAAGTGCAACTTTCAAGTGCAGTGACTCATTTAAATATTGTCCCTTTACTTGGCTCCATCATGAGAAGGTTGCTTAGTGATGTCAGGGTCTCTGGTTTCCTTCAATACTCCTGGTGCCCAGCGTGATGCCTAGAAATACTCAAACATCCAAGCTTCCCAGCCAGATCTCAAATGAGAATCTCACAGGATATTATTCATAATTAATATTTTAAATACATATTCACATGCTTCTCAGGCTTATCGTTAATAAATTGCATCTGTTTGTTCATAGGTTGAGGAAATGTTCTTTTTATAAGGTCAGCTGTACCACAGGTTTTCAGACAAGAAGACACACCTGGTTGAGTCATATTTGAGTGACTTATACACAGTGTGGCCACTACCATCATGGTAAGAGCACACTGGTCAGCCCACAGGGCTTCTTCTGTTCCAGCTCATGCTGCCCACCCCAGCCCCATTTGTTTCCTGCCACTGAGGACTCATGTTTTCAGAGACTTGTATCATTGTAACCCTATTGTATGCACTCTTTACTGTCATAGTTCCATAGCATGAATATTCTTTAATTTCTTAATCCACTCACGATTTTCCATTTTAATAACAGCTTTATTGAGATATAATTCACCTAGCATAAAATTCACTCATTTAAAATGTACAAATTCAGCAGCTTTGCTGTATCTACCGTGTTCTACAACCAACCCCACTAGTCAATTTTAGAAAATTTTCATAACTCCCAAAGAAACTGCATCTACTAATAGTCATCCTCCCCCCACCACCCTAACTCTAGTAATCACTAATCTGCTTTCTCCAAGGATTAACCCATTGTGGAGATTTTTGTGTAAATAGAATTACACATTATGTAGTCTCTTGTGACTAGCTCATTTCACTTAGCGTAGTGTTTTTCCCCTTCATCCGTGATGTAGCAAGTGTCAATACTTCATTCCCTTTTATGGATAAATAATATTTCATCATGCAGATTTATCACATTCTGTTTATCCATTCACAAGTTTATGGAAATTTGACTTTTTCCTACTTTTTTGGCTTTTTGGAATAATGCTACTAGGAACATCGTGTATACATTTTCATGCAAATATGTTTTGCTTTCAACAACTTGAATACCTACCTAGGACTGGGACTGCAGGGTCAAATGGTAGCTCTAATTAACTTTGCAAGGGACTGCTGAATGCTTTTCAAGGTGTCAGTCTCACCTCACATTTCCCCCAGTAGTGTGTGTG
>RJWM01018652.1:0-40638 GCA_004363535.1 Dasyprocta punctata
AACCATAGTCTCTAGTGGCTTAAATTCCACGTATTATTATTCCTCACTTCCATAGAGTAATTACATATGTACATATGTTCCCCTGTGACTATTCTTGAAACAAAATTTAATTAATGATTGAGACTTATTTAAGTCTATTACTCCTGTCCCTCTTAGCTTGCTTGAGGGCAATTGTCATGTAATAAACTTATGAGATTGTATTAGTGAGGTTGAACTTGGCTTGTTGATTGAGAATTCAAAGAATCTTACACTGTATGGTTTGCCAGCTCACTGATTCGTACAGAACTTAGAATGAATAAATGTGGGTAAAATTAACAAAATATTATTGATCTTGTCATTGTGTTCAAGAATACTGGAACAATTAATTTTCTTTTTGGTATCTCAAAGGAGCTCTGAATCACATAAATATTGATACACTGTTAGGTATATAGATCAGTCTCTTTCTAAAGTAACAATATATTCAAGCAGTCACCTTTGAAGAGACTATGGATTTTGATATACCAGTCCATAAATATTAAATGTGAAATATGTAATATGATATGTGTGTTAATTTATAATAAATATCTCGTTAAGTAAGAATGAAAATAAAATTAGTAAATTTCTTAAAAATTTGATTTTTTAATAATGAGTATCTTGAGAAAATTCAGATCTGATGAAAGTACTTTAAAGGATTTTATATTCACATTTAAAAAGAAGTTAAGTAATGTGAAAATTACTCAGAGATCCTTCTAATAAAAAAACATCTCTTTTAGCTACAACTGCTTTGAAAAAATAGAAACATTTAAAGTTCCTGAAAACAACTTTGGTATTTTTCTGAAAGTGCAATTAAATTATTCAGCTAATTACCAAGCCGTGACATGCAAATAAATTAGAGAATTTTATCTGCTTTGCCTTGTAGTGTTAAATGATCTTTATGGAGTAGAATCATGGTGGCCAAGTTGTTACAGAATAAAAAAACAAACAAACAAATAACAAAAACTGGTATAATAGAGGAACTGTGGGCCTTGGAACAAAACTGGAATGAAAGATGTTCAATGATAGCTATTGTATAAGATTAATAATTTCCAAAATATAAATGGAGAATGTCAAAGACAGATTTTGATTAATAGCTGCTATTTGAAATTTGATCCAGGATGTGAATTTTAAATAATAACATTCTTTAATGTCTGTATGCCAATGTGTATTACCTGCATTTGCCCACCCAAATTATGATACAACAATCAGTTGTATTTATTCCTTAAATGACTATATGTGGAAGTTAATATGATTCAGTATTTGTGAGAATTATAGACTTTCTATTTTATACTCACTACTTCAAAGTATAACTTCAAATTGAAACCAAAAATTTTCCCCTTAAATATGTTGGCTGAGTTTAAATGGTTCATTCGGAACTTTATTAAGGCTTTTTTAAAAGTGCTATGGCTATTTGAGTTGGAGAACGTTTTGTTATTATTTGGTGAGTAGTTTACACCTATGCAGAATAGGGGGCAGAAAAAAATCATTGGCTGGGATGGGGTAAAAACTCATTTCTACTTAGTGTTGGTACAGTTAAGCATCAGATGAATAAACAATAAATTGAAATCAGTAATGTAGCTTGATCATTAGGTCAAAACTAGGGCATCGAATTTTCTTTATTTTTTGAGACAGGGTCATGTTATGTTGCCCATGTTTACCTAGAACTCCTGAGCTTAAGCTGTCCTTCTTCCTCAACCTCCTGTGTAGTTGACATACAGCCACATGCCCCTGTCCGTAACAGAAAACCATGACAATTTCAAAGAGTAGGAGGTGGAAATAACTCCACCAATGCAGAGAGAAAGAGCAGTAGCGGGAATGGAAACAAGTGGATGAGACGGCTACCGTAAAACTGGGGAAGAATCTTGACTTTCAGGCACTTTATGGTCATCCTGCCCTGAGAAGAGCTGGCCTTGTCTTTAGACTACAGCCTGGATGATTTTCTCAGTAATGGTCCAACACCTGGCTCTCATTTTAACTCACAGCATAAATCAACCTTATTCCATATATTTTTGGGGGAACATTATCTTTTAATCAGTGCCACCTGTTTGAAGAGGAAAAGAAATCATAAAGCAAAGCACTTATGTTTTTAAGAGATGGTTTCCTTTAGATTAAAAGTAGAACAAAACAATAGCCAGGCATGGTGGCGCACGCCTTTAATCCCAGCACTCAGGAGGCTGAGGTAGGCAGAGCGTTGTGAGTTCAAAGCCGGCCTGGGCTACAACGCGAGCGCAAGGCCGACCTGAGCTACACAGTGCGACCCTGCCTCAAAAAAAACCAGGGCTGGGAGTTTGGCTCAGTGGCTTAAGCACCTTTCTGGCAGGTGCGAGGTTGTGAGTTCAATCCCCAGTACCGCAAAAAAAAAAAAAAAAAAAAAAAAAAGTAGAACAAAACAATGAATTATTCCAGAAAATTACGCATCTAGAAATCATCCTTTATATTTCTCTCATGTTCTCCATTATCTCAACATTTTTTAAAAAATTAGGCTGTGGTGTATAATCATTGTTTTACACATATTTATAATAAATATTTCAAAAAATTGTATTCAGTTAAGAAGAGAATTGGAATCATACACAAATGAGTTTAAATCTTGTTTTCATTAATTTCTAAATATGCAAGTTTGGCAAAGTTAGGTAAACAGTCTCGGTCTCATCCTTTTCTTACAAATAATAATTACTGATTTTATAAGTAGTCACAAGGAACAAAATAAGATCACATGTATTAGCACTCTGGAACAGGTTCATGGAAATATAGCCTCAGCAAAACAGATACAGGTATGATGGCAATTGTTTGGGACCTTTTTAGCCTGAGAGAACCTAGGAAAAGAACAACTTGAAAGATTGATTCCTAGGATATGAGTGTTACTCCTGACTAGCCAGTCTACATTTTGCCCTTGTTGTTGTTGCTTTTGGAGTTGTTTGTGTGTGTGTGTGTGTGTGTGTGTGTGTGTATTTTCTTGTGGTGCATGGTTATAATTTTGATGATATTTCAGCTTCAGCAATTTTCCATGATTTCTTTTTCTGATTCCAATGAAGCCTGAACCTAAAGCTTTAACCTCCGCAAAGCAAGGATAAGTACAAACAGACATCTGGATTTTTTTTCTAGTTTTGTCTGTCTTATTTTCATTTATGTTGGTTATTTACATTTGTACGTCTTTATACTTGTTCGTAAAAATAAAGATTTATAATTGAACTACGCTTACATTTATAAGTTATATGTTTAAATTGTATATTTTTAAATTTTGTACTCAAATTATTTCTAGTTTGCTGCATGTTTTGACACCTTTAAGTCCTTATTTAATTGCCAGTGTTTGGAATATACACAAGTAAGTTGCTCCTTACCTGAAAGTGTAGGAGACTGATAAGAAAAACAGTAGGCATTATTTCCTGTAGCTAACTGGAAATGCAGATTACAAAAATGCCTGCTTTGACTTACTGGTCAATTGGTTTAATTTTCAGAAAATGCTTTTTTCTAACCTCAAGTGGCAATTCTTGGCATTCTTGTTATAATGATAAATATGTTAAGAATAACAATCTCACAAAAGTAACACATACGAATTACTATAGGTTCACATGAGCTTATATTTGAAATATTGAGTTTATAATCAAACGCAAACAAGTTTGATGGTGATTCTGGATATTTGGAGTAAAATTATTTAAGTCTTTGCTTGTTATGAACTATACTATAAACACATACAGTCGGTGAAGAGCTAAAGAAAGTCATAATCAACCTGTGATTTTGTATCAACTAGGAAAGGTAACAGATCTGAAATTGCTTTCCTTATGCAAAACTTAAGATACAAATATATGTAAGCCATTGCTTTAGTGATAATGAGAACGGACTTCAAGTAATCTTTCAGTGATATTTCCATGAGTGCTAGAAAGTAACAACCATAGATGGAATGGGTTAAATTTGCCACATTTCTTTTATTCATTTATACAGAATAGAGTCAGTTATACTATTTTGCATTCTTATTTACATTTTTACATGAGAATCAGATTCTGGCATTGGAAAGTTATGTATCTTGTGTGAAATTTAGTCATCTCCTCTAGTAGCTTGACCATCTGCTATTTTGTATTTTTACAGGCTGGACATTTCACCTGTTTCTCTGAGTTTAGTAAAACTATAAATAGGAAGAAGTAGAAAGGTTATCCAATCAAAATGCAGAATATAGATAAAGGTCAGGGTGGTAGGGCATGCAATTCTAATTTCCAATATATATCAGATAATAAAAATCTGACACCTCATTCTTGTGGCAAAAATTTTAATAATAGAATTGAAAATACTGTGCAAATTATTTCCATATAGGACTGTAGAGTTGAAATAGAGTAATAGTATCTGTCCATTTCCATTAAACTTTTAGGATTATACTTTAATGCTTATAAAAAATACATATGAAATAGAAAAACAACAAATTTGAAAGTTCCAGATTTTTATACATTTGTTCTGTATTCATCAATGAATTATAATTTGAATTATACACAGGCTAAAATAGGATGCATATATGCAGTAGAACATAGAGAGTTAGAAATCAAAGTTTGAAACAAAGAGCATGGCAAAAATTGTTGAAGATGTAATACATTAATTTTTTATTTAATTTGCAATATTTACAGATAGCTAATGGCATTGGTGGTAAAAGTTTGGAGAATATAATAGGAAAAATAATAGATCCCCCAAAGGGAACTTGTACCTGGGATTTGTGATTGTATTTTTTATATGATAAAAGAAATTCTTTGCAGGTATGACTAATTTACGGCTGCTGAGATAAGGAGAATACCCTTGATAATTTCCATGGACTCAAAATAAAATATTCTTATAAAAGAGAAGCAGAAGTTGGTTTTACAAATAAACATGCAGAGGAGAATATAATGGGGCTGTTACAGTCAACTGAGTCAGATAGAAATATTACAGGCAGTCAGACAGGACTGGACCCTTGAAGGAGCCAGTGCAGAAGACCTTGCAACCTTGGAGGAGACAGACATCTCTGCTGTGGGCCAGATATCAAGACAAAAGATAAAACAAATGCACCCACACACTTCATAAGGATAAGCATCAGGGATTGATATTCTAGATAAACCTCTATCAGCCTGAGGAAACTAGGAGTCACTAACCCAAAGCCCTACAGGAGGTCACCGCTTTTTATGCACGAGACTCACTTCTCCACTTGTCTCTGACTTAATCAATTTTACCTGAGCAGTTAATCTTAGTGGTAGACCATAGTTCTGCCCCACTGGCACCTTGGAAGTTCCCATTTTTTTCCACCTTGGACCCACCTCACCTTGGGGTTTTGCTCTATAAAATCCCTAGAAAAGACAGGATCCTTGGCAACCCACTCAGGACTCCTTCTGTCTCTCTCTCAGACAGAAGCTTTCTTTCTCTCAATAAATATATTTTGCTCTTAACCTCCATTGTTTCTAAAAATCATTCTTTGATTTAAAAGAACACAAACTCAACACCAGACATCTAGTAGGTTGAGAGTTTCTTTCCCCCATATCAGGACCATGCAGCCAGAGATCAGAGTGATGCAGCCACATGCCAAGGAATGCCAGCCACCAAGGGAAACAGGAAGTGGTAATAAATGTGTTTTCCCTGTGGCTTCTGAAGGGAGCATGGGGCTACCAGTACCTTGATACTGCCCAGTAAAAATGCTTTTCAGAATTCTGACCTCAAATACCAAGAAAATAAATATGTTTCACACATGTTGACTGTACTTATTTTGTAAGTTAAATATTATATTTGTTAAAATACACGTTAAATATGTTATAATATATTTTGATATATCTTTGGTAAGGATAATAAATAATATAAAACCGCATATTTGGAACTTTATACTTTATGAAAACTTTAGGAAAGTTTAGGTAAATTTGGGAAAGTAATTATAGAGGACAGGGACAAATTGGAGTGAAAAGGTACTCAAACTATAATTTTACAAAATTAAAGAAAAAGAAAGAGAACATGTCTCTCTGTTCTATCAATCTCTCTGCTTATTTGCCCTGTATGTTATTCGCAACACAAAAATGAATATAGAGGGAGGAGAGAAAAGATTTCTACATTAAGTATCGGTGAACCCTGATCTTAAAGGATAGAGGGATGAGGAGAAACAGAAGGAAGAAGGATAAGTACAGACCAGGAAAGTAGGAAAAAAACCCAGAAACTTATGGTCTCTGAAAGTCCACTGAATAAAGTATTTCAAAAAACAAAGAGCACCGACTCACTAGTGCCCATAGGTTAAGTAAGATAAGGATTTGAAATTGCCCAGTGATAGGGCTGGGGATTTAGCTTAGCAGCTCAAGCACTGGCCTGGTAAGTGTGAGGTTGAGTTTGACCCCTGGTATCAAAAAACAACTAACAAAAAAAACCCTAAAGGATGAAATTGACTTTAGGGGCAAGAGTATTTGGGAAAAAATACATATTAAACTTAAAGGAATTTAAAAGATCTATTAAATTCCACAGAACTTCTATGAGTTGGATAAATGTTCTATGAAATTCAATGGAACTTTTAAATTCCCTTAAGTTTAATATGTATTTTTTCCCAACACTCTTGCCCCTGAAGTCAATATTTAGGAGTAAGACAGACAATGAGAAAAGAAAAATCATAAACAATTAAATTGTACAATTTTTCTCATGAAGATGATAAATGGGACAGCAACAAGAGAAAAAGGTTGAGTCAAAAAAACATTTTTTTTCAGAAAAACATTTTTAAAAAACATAAATTTCAGTTTGGAATGGTGAACACACACCTGTAATCACAGTACTTGGGAGACTAAGGCAGGAGGATCACTGTGAGTTAGAGGCCAGCCTAGACTATATAGTGAGAACCTGTCTCAATAAATAAATAAATAAATAAATAAAACAAAACCGGAATTTCAAACTCATAGTGGTATCAGCTCTAAAAACAGTTGCAGCAAGTACTGCATGGATAAGATATGTTTTAATTATACAAATATCTTTTCAGAATATACATTTGTCTATCAATGTAGAGTTTTGAATATTTTCAAATTTTAATATACAGGTAATATTATTTTTAAGCACTGCTATTGTATTTTCGTATGATTGCCTCAATTTTTAAGCAAAGAGTGTATAAATAGATAAATAGGCATTTATTTGATTAATATATTTGTAACACTGCGATTAGGAGATTTATGTAATACTATGCCAGGCATGTGCTTATCCATGCTCCTATTTGATCTCAAAGACTATTTTATCAGAGAAACTTTTCCATTATTCTAGTTTTCTGTGTCACTGTTGAGATAAAAGTGAGAATAAATTTAAATTTTATCTCATAAATATTATCGAAAAGCTCCAGATCTGACAGCTTTTAATTAATTGTATAAAAATTTAACTCGATGTGAAATTTTTGATTAGATAAAATGTTAAAGATTTGTCTGTGGGTAAATGACTCATAAGAGTACGAAAAAGAAAAATAGGTCTTTTGCTCATTATATATGCTGTAAATGTTGACCTGATATCAATCTTAACATACAAACTGAAATGGAAATTGCCAAAAATAAACATGAGAATTTCATTGATCAGAAATATGGAAGTGAGGGTAACTAAAGAGAAAAGTATTCATGGTAACAGAATTCACCATGTGTAAAAAACATCAAAAATGAGTCATTTCTAGTTCATGTCTAGCACATGGGAGTTTTTTATTTTTAATTTTTCATTATTACATGTTTGCTGTACATAATATTTGCATTCATCTTAGGAAGTAGGTACATGTGCATAACATATCTTACTTATTTGTATTCCCTCCTTCCCTCCATCTCTTGGTCTCTTTCCCATTTTCAGATGATCTACCTCTCTGTTTCCTGTTCTCTATATTTTATTTTTTTAAATTTATTTATGCTTCAGGTTTCTAATAGCAGAGGGGTTATATGATATTTTAGTTTTTATGTCTAATTTATCTCTTTTAATTTTATGGTCTCAAGGTGTGTCCATTTTCCTGAAAATCACACATTTACCCTTCTCTATGGCAAAGCAGTACTCTATTTCATATAAAGACATTTTCTTTATCCATTTATCTGCTGTTGGATACATAGGCTGCTTCCAAGATTTAGCTTTTAAACTGTACTTCTGTAAACATGGGTGTACTTGTATCACTGTGGTGTAAAGTTTTTAAATATTTTTTGCAGATACCTACAAGAGAAATAGCTGGGTTCGATTGGATTTCTAGTTTTAGTATTTATTCCATAATTCTTGTACCAGCTTACATTCACACCTAACACGTGAAACGTTACCTTTTGCTCCCACAGTCTTGCCAGTATTGCTTGTTTTTTAATGATAGCCATTCTTTCTGGAGTAAGATGGAATCCTGATATTGTTTTAATTTGAATTTCTCTGATGGTGAGAGATGTTGAGCCTTTTTAATGTATTTATTGACCATTTGTACTCCTTCTGCAAAGTGTTTACTCATTTCTATTGCTCATTTTTTCACTGGATCTTTTTATGTTAAGAGTTCTGATTTTTTGACTTTTTAAATCTAAATATTACTCCTCTACCAGAAGAGTAGCTAACAAAATGGTTTCTCATTCTGTAGGTTTCCTCTTCAATCTATTGATTGTTTCCTTTGTTGTGCAGAAGTTTTAAAATTTGATAAAATCACATTTGTTAATTCTCAATACTGTTTCTTGTGCAGTTGGAGTTCTGTTCAGAAAGTCCTTTCCCAAGCTCAAGTCTCAAGAGTTTTCTCCTGTTTTGTCTTCGTGTACACTGATTCTGCTTTAATGTCTATATTATGAATCCAGTTTGATTTTTATTTGGTGTATGGTGATAGATATGGGCCTAGGTACAATCTCCATGCATGTGATCGGTTTTTTCAGCAACATTTGTTAAAGAAACCATTTTTTCTCCAGTGCATGTTTTTGGCTCCTTTGTTGAAGATCAGATGACTTAATGTGCCTGGGATTGTTTCTTCATCTTTTATTCTGTTCCATTGTTCTGCATCTCTGGTTTTGTGTCACTAATACGATGTTTTGATCACTGTGGATTTTTCTTATGTGTTGAAATCTGGGATTGTGACTTCTGCTTTATTTTTGTTGTCCAGGATTGCTTTTGATATTTTGGGTCTCTCCTGGCTCCTTATAAATCTTAGGATAGTTTTTTCTTCTCCAGTTCTATAAAGAATGTTGTTGGTATTTTGATTGGTGATGCATTAAAACTATACATCTGTTTTGATAATACAGGGATTTTGATGTATTTGTCCTGCCTATCCAGGAACAGGATAGCTTTCAATTCTCAGATGTCATTTTAGATCTCCTTTTTCAGTCTACTGTACTTATCATTGTAGAGGTCTTTCACTTCTTTCATTAGCTTAATTTCTAGTGATTTACTTTCTCATGACACTACCATAAATGCTAATTTTTTCCTAAATTTTCTTAGTGAGTTTTTTATTGGTGTCCAGGAATGCCACTGATTTTTGCATACTGATTTTGTGTCCTGCCACGTTGCTATGGTTGGTTATTTATTCTGAGTCTTTGGTAGAATTTTTGGTTCTTCTATGTAAAATATCATATCATCTTCAAATAATTATATGTGATCTCTTCCTTTTCTGTATGTATTGCTTTTCTTTCCCTTGCCTGATTGCTCTGGCTAATGTTTTGAGCACTGTACTAAACAGGAGTGGTGATAGTGGGTATCCTTGTCTTGTTCCTGATTTTAAAGGGAACAAATTAAAAGTTTTATCCATTTAATATGTTGTCAGCAGTAGGTTTTTCATAAATAACTTTTGTTAGATTTAGATAAGGTCTTTCTATATGCATTCAGAATTTTTGTCATGAATGGATTTTGGATTTTGTCAAAGGCTTTTCTGCATCTATTGAGATGGCCATGTGAGTTTTGTCCTTACTTCTATTTATGTAGTGCATTACATTCATTAATTTGCATATATTGAAACATCTTGGTATCCCTGGGAGGAGGCCTGCTTCATCATGATATATGATCTTTTTGATGATTTCTTTCATTTTATTTTCCAGTATCTTGAGAATATTTGTGTCCATGTTCATTAAAGAGATTGGCCTGTAGTTTTCTTTTTCACTTGGGACCTTGTCTGGTTTTGGAATCAGGGTGATGCTAGCTTCCAGGAATGAGTTCAGAAGGACTCCTTTCCTTTTGCTTCATTAGAGAGTTTGAGGCATGTTGGCCTTATATCCTCCCTGAAATTCTTGCAAAGTCCAGTGGTGAATCCATCAAAGCCTGAGCATTTTTTAGTTGGTAGTTTATTATTATTATTATTAATGCCTTAGTTTCACTGTATTGTTAGAATATTTGGGTATTTTATGTCTTCTTGATTTAGTTTTGGTAATGCATATGTGTTTAGGAATCTGTCTACTATCTCTAGATTCTCTGATGTATTGTAGTACAACTTTTCATAGTAGTCACTAGTGACCTTCTGGATTTCTGTGGTGTCTGTTATGATTTAGCCATTTTCATTTCTATTTTCACTGATATGATTCATTTTTCCCTTTGTTTTCTGCTGAAAACATTTCAAAACCTATGCCTGGGTATAAACTTTCAAGCAAAAAGGCCAAACAGAGGTAAAAATCTAAAATCAAGTTGCTAATTCTTGAATATTTATATTCTCTTTGAAGACAAAAAAGGATAACACGAGGAAAAACAACCTCCAGGCAGATCTACATACTTCTAGATACCTTACGACACCTTAAAGAAAAAAAATATTTCTTTTGTATTTCTGCAAAGCTAGGAACTTGATTTTTTTATTTAAAACTGCACACACACTATTTAATGATTTCTCAGCAACATGGTTTCTAATGCAAACCAATGTGGCAGAAATAGAGAGAAAGAACAGATGTTGTTATAGTAATAGATCTGTCTTCCAAGTATCACCATGTAGACAAGTAATTCGGCTATGAAAAAGACTCAATTTTATAGCTACTCCAGTATCAGAGCCCACTGCCACTTATCTGTAGTTTCTCTCTGTTGGATGGCATTTATTTATTTTGAAACAGTGCAATCTTCCTTTATCAGATACAAAACAAAAGTTTGAGACATATGACATGAAGGCTATACCTTGCTGGGGAAATTTTAATAATGACAAATCAGATCAGTTTTTTGTTGTTAAATCATCCATATGGTACCTACACTTCTTTTGAATTGAAAGCTTTTTAAGTGATGTTGGGGGGAAAAGCTGGAACTTAACAATTTTCACACATAACATAAAAAGACCATGACAAATTCATCTCTAGGGAATTTTATTTTCAATTTGTAACATAAGCAAGACATAGATAGATCACTTGTCAATATTTCTTAATGGACAAAGAAATGCCTAAGTGAGAGCAAAAATGGAATTGGCAATACAATAAAAATGAGAAACTAAGTATGAGCTCTATTTTGGATCACTGTAATTTATATTCATTAAAATCACTCAGCCTGAGAAGCTAGCCATTTTAAATACCAAGAACTAGTTGTTAAAGAACTGTCATTATACTCTTGCCTACTTAGGTAATCAGTTCCATTTTAGGAAAATAGAAATAGCATCTTGGATTTGAATAAGTAAAAGAGTTTGTTCCTGTTGCAAGAAGGAAAAACATATGGTTCCCTGGGTTCATTCGTGATTGGTCTCACTTATTCACGACCTTGCATGGCCTAGAATTCAAGGGCAGCCTTGGCAAGAAAGTTCCATAAGAAGCTCAGCAAAAGGGTGTACAGTAACATGGATTAATCCTAGTGGGAAAAAATTTTAAAACACATTCTTCAGTGGTGGCCAATCAGCCTGTATACTTGTGTATAAGACAACCTAAACATCTGGCAACAAAATTTCTTTGTCCAATGTAACTTGATAGGAAGCACAGCCTTTGTTACTGGGTCAGTAGTCTCATCAAGAGTCAAATGCAATGTTTCAACGCGAAACATCTTTATTAGAGTACAAGCAGAACTGGAAGCCACATGATTCACTTAGCTGTACGTGCTTGTGGCTAAACTTGTCCAATGTACCCTATTTTCAGTTATGCTTTCACATCTAATACAAAGTAGGTGTTACTATTATTTCCATGATCCTCAACCATAACAGAAAAGCTCTTTTTTTAATCAAGACATATCTTCTCAGGTATTACCATGACACCCTTGAATGTTCTTTTATTAAAAATGTTGCATTCTATGAGCAAAAATGGTTTTCTGATATTCTTTCTGATACCTTGTGGGAGAGAGCATCAGTTAGATGTTGATGTATTGATAGTCCTTAGCCTATGTGTTGAATACTTGCAGTCCTGTCTGTTTGTGGTATTGTATCTCTCTGAATGAAGAAATCGTCTCATGATAGTTTTAACAGTAGTCTTCTCCACAGGTCAGGCACAGAATGTGAAGCACAGAGCTAGAAAATAAGAGGTTGTGTGTATGCTTTGCTGGGATTACGTACAGCGTATCCCACACAGTGTGGGCAGAGTGGGAGAGAGTGTGGCTTCCTAGCCATATAGAATTTGACTCTTTGTACTTTGCATGTTTTCATGCTCTTTGCACATATGATTTCACTGATTTCTAATAATGAGTATAGGACTTGCAGAACAACTATCAGACCCCATGACAATTTCATTTTGTTTTGCTTATTTGCTTCCATTTTTAGACTCATAATCTAAATACTATTGAAAATCTTAAGTCTAGTAGAAAAGATTAAAGAGGAAAAAGCTACCTACAAACTGTCTTAGCATACACTCGGTGGCTAAAACAGTTTATTCCACAGTTTTGCAGACTATGAAGTCAATATCAAGACTTCAGTTCACAGGTTCAATTCTTAGGGAGAACCCTTGTGCTCAGAGTGAACTCCCTTGCACACAAAATATTTGACTGGGGGCATCAGTCCCCAAAAGGGCATTGGCCATAACACAGACCCTTGCCTTTCATGAAATCTGTGCCTTGTTTTTTTTCATAAAGTCTTATTCTCAAGTGTGTTTTTTTTTTAAATCTGCCCCCTTTGTTTACTTTCAGCATTAAATTTAAAGTGGAAAATGACACTAAGAAAGTGATTGGAAGTAGCATTTATACCTTGTAATGGAATCTGATCCACTATTGCATTCCTTTTTATCATTACATACCCATTGCCTTAAAGATATCGTATGGCAAAGAAGAAAATGATTCACAATTCACATGCCATAAATCTGTGGGTTTGTGATCTGTCTTCATCTAGGGTTAAAAATAAATTGTTGATCAGATTTAAAGTTTAGAGAGAAACGTATTCACCTGTAAAGTATATAATGTTGGATTTTTATCTGAATAAACACATTTTTCTTGATAGAAGCAGAATATGAAGATCAATTTAATAACTAAGGAGGAGAAGTGAGTTTAAATTAAGTTGAAAATAAACATTGCTAAGATAGGTAATCTAAAAATATTAATTAAAGATATACATGGAATAAATCACCCTTTCATAATTTATTTAAGAAATATTAAAATAGAATAAGAGACAAAATATAGATAATGTATTTTTATTAACCATATGCTATTTTAACCTATAAAATGTGTATTACTTAATCTTAAAGACAGTGTTTGATATTTATAAACAGAATTTTTCTGAATACTCTATAATAGAATCTATCAAAGTCATGAAAATGTTTTCATATAATAAAATAATTGAACCTGAGATTTAAAATGTGTTTGCATTTAATAAGTTATAATATAGAATAGGATAAAAAAACATGTTGTTAGTTTTGAAGGAAACTTCTTTTTTCTGGTTTGATTTATTGCATTTATTGGAGCTATCCTTTAAAATAAAATATTGAAAACTAAAAGAATTTTCAGTAAAAATAAATACTCAACTGGAATGTAATTAGATTGAATTTTCTCCTTCATTAAGCATGTGGACAAATCAAATGTGCATTTTCATTTCAAAAGTTTATTATAGGGAAAACACATAAATGTAATTACAAGCATTCTCATTAATTTATCTTTGATTTCTTGCCACTCTGCATATATGTCCAATTTCACATTTTTGCAGCCCATTATCTTGAATTGAGTTTCTCCTTAAGGGGATATGGATCATCATTAAATTTGGAAAGCTTTCTGTCACTTACAGGCAAAACTTTATAAAATAATATGGATGTTTATTCACCCAAATACCTGAAAACAAAGGAGGCTAATGAAGAGAGTAACTGTGTAGGTCTCTTTTGAAGTTACTGATTCAGATTTATAATTTATCATTATAAATTGCCTCTTAAATACCTGAGGTGGGCTTCTGCATAGACGTTGGTTATAACTAATTTAATTGATAATAAGGAGAATATTACATTTTAAGTAAATTTTGCCAAATATGTTGGTTTCAAAGATTAACTAATTACTCTTGCAAAATGCTTTTTAGCTGAGAGAACAGACTATGTCTTTGACTTTAATATAATTTAGCAAAATTCCAGGATGTGGGGTAGGTGAATAAATGCTTATTGAAAGAAAAATGCTATGGACAGATAGAAAGACATTACATGGCAGGGAAACAAGAATTAAACTTTTAGAAATATATATTTGTGGCTGCACAAATATCTTTCCACAGCATGTATAATATATATGTCTACTACTTTTATGAAAGTGCTAGATAGCCTTCTCAGTTTAAAAAATAGGTTTTCTAAAATAATTATTGTCAAAATAAGTCTGAATTATTAATTATAAGAAATTTATGAATTAATCACTTTTGAAGCTTCAATTTAATAAGAGCAAACATTATATTAAATAAATACTAAGTGTGCTTTTTAAAATTTGAGGTATGACAATCAAAACATTACTACAGTTGTTATTCATAGTTTATAATCTTCATGGTTATGAATTTTCTTTGTCCTATAATTTTCCATTCAGTTGTGGAGTTAACTTATTGCCTGTAGTGATCAGTGAAATAAAGGATACATGGTTAAAATGATATCTGAATCAATGACTTTCAACCATTTTCTCTTTATTTGGAATTTTTTTCTTCAGGCATGTAAAATTAGTCATTGGTTACCTCCCAAGTTTCCAAAATCAAAATCCATTTTTTCCTTTTTAAAAGTTTGGTAATTTTCTGTAATTGAAAATAGACCATATCTACTGTATGAGGGGGAAATATTTAAGACTGTGATTTCTCACATATTGTATAATGCCATGTTGAAGTCCCTATTAGCTACCAAATTTCAGGTAACCTATGGAGAACACTCAGTATGAAAAGTGGTTCTATATTGGAAATAAATTTATTAAAGTTGTTATAAACATTAATATTATGGTAAAAAGATAATTAGTTGATATATTACCAACACTTTGTTAATGATTTTAAAGAGAAAGAATAGCACTTCCTTGCCCTATTAACTTCTAATTAGTTAATTAGTTAAGTATAATTACAGATCTAAGTCCAACTTGCCTGTCTGGTCACCGAATATTTCAAAGAAATTTATAAAATATACACTTAACAATGTGACTCAAAGTTAATGAGAAATATAATATGATTTAAAGCAATAAATGAAAATAACTTTATATTCAGAAAAATAAACACATTTGTAGTAAAATAAAGTCGTTTTCCTTAAGTACATCATTGACTAAGTGACCAATTGCATTAGGAGGAGATGTAATTCAGCAGTAAGATGCCTCTTGGTTATCCTTACCGGGTAGTTTTTCTGTATCTTGAGTCAATACTTGAGTGGAGGCAACTCTGATCTTTATTCCATCAACTGTGGCCAGCTACAAGCCTCTTCAAATTGTTCCTACATCAGTCCCATAGGGGCCTCTCCTGTCTCACTGTGTCGGAGGAGCCAGTAAGAAGATCTGTACAAATCAGTAGGTTCACTGCAGTGGTGACAGATGGTTGGTGGGTACCAGTTCAGTCATTGCTATTTCAATTCTTCTTTACCTCACTGCATTATATCTTTGAAAAAACATTCTTAGTACAAACTTTTCTTCATTAGTGTAGCTTTGATCTTTCGATGTTGATGGAATAGTTGGTGTGTTCATCTGTGCTGATAGAACAAAATGTCTAAGGGTGGCAGTTCTTCATAGAAATAGGAATGCATTTTCTTACAGTTCTGGAGTCTGGGAGCTCAATGATCAAAGTGCTGGCAGATTCAGTGTTTGGTGAGAGCTGGTATCTTGGCTTTCATCTTAGCTCCTGGCTGACGTGTCTTTGCATGGTGGAAGACACAAGAGCAAATAAGCCGAAAAGCAAAACCTCTTTTATTAGGGACTTGATCTTATTCACCAAGGAGAAACCCTCATGGCTTGATCATATTTTAAAGATCTCATCTCTTAATGTATCACATTAGTCATTTAGTCTCCACAACTAAAGTTTGGAGAGGCATCATTTAAATCATAGCATTTAGAAAGAACGTACCCAATCATATACATGACATGCATTAAAAATATAAAGTTTTATTATGGTAATTTTAAGAAGTATTGTGAGAAAACCTTGTATACTTTAATACATGTTACACATCAGCTAAATATCTCTCTACATTCAGTTCAACCATTTCTAATGTATTTCATTGTGTTTGTTAGCTTTCCTTTTGCTTAGATAAAATAACTTTGATAGAGTTAAAATACGAAAAGGATGGAGATACAGATCAGTTCAAAGGCCCTTGATTGAATACCCAGCATCAGGGTTGGTTAGGGCTGGAAAGAAGAGGTTTACTTTTGCTCAAGGTCTCAGAGGTTTCCATGGTTGACCCAGTCATTTTTGACCCTTTAGCAGGGCGGAGAATTGTGGCAGTGAAAATATATGACAGATAGATTTACTTTTGTCTCATGAAAGCAGAGAGACAGAGAAAGAAAGAGAGCTCATTTTATAACAAAGCCCCTCCCTTGAAACTCATTAAGCTATGAATATATACTTATAAAAATCTATTGATGTGTTAGAACTCTCATGATCCAAACACCTCAAAAATACTCTACCTGTGAGCACTACTGCATCAGAGACGAAGCCTTTGACACATGAGCTTTGGGGGAACATTTAAGTTCTAAACCATAGCACTTATTGATGGTGGGGAGGAGAGGCCAATGAATCAAATGTATTGGTGCCATTGGAATTGCTCATTATTTCGGTCCAAGATAATTTATATAACATAGCATGTGAAGGAAATAGGTGACGGCATTCCCAATGTCCATCAACCAAAAACTGGAAAAAAATATTGTGTTATAATAGAAAATTATTCAGTATTTAAAATTAATGGGATTTAAATACATAATATAACATGAATGAGCCCTGAAGACATCATGAAAACCAAAATAAGAGAGACAAAAGGACAAATATTGCAGCATCCCATTTATATGAGGAAGCTGGGTAACCATACTCTTATAATAGGAAGAAGAATAAAAATTTCAAGAAAATGGGAGAGAAAGGGAAGAAAGGGAGATTGTTGCTCAATAGTGACAGGGTTTCTGTTGGAGTTAATAAAAATGTCCTGGAAATGAATAATGGTAATTGTTTCACAACCATATAACTATAATTAATGCCATTGAATAGTGAACTTAGAAGTGGGTAAATTAGTTTAAAAAAATAACAGTGAGAAAGAGTAAGGCAAATTAAACATAAATTTATCAAATAAGCTTTAAGTCCCATGTTGTGACTCAATATGATTTACAACATTCTAAAATGAGAACAGAAAGTCTGAGTGTCAACTAATGTTCTTTCAGATGCTTTCAGATATAAGCACAGTAATAAAAAAAAGTAGGTATACTAGAATTAAAGATTATATTTAAGATCATGTTAGTGCCAGACAGACCTGGATCCAAAGCTTAGCTGTGCTACTCACTTGCTTTTTGTCTTTGTTTTTGTTGTTGTTGTTTTAATTGGGCAAGTTAGGTTTTCTAACCCTCACTTTCTGACTTGTGTAACAGTAATAAGCAGACCTTCCATCAACATTGTTGTACAGACTAAATGAGAAAAATCTTGCAAAGTGTTTAACATAGTACTAGATATCTGGTAGTAATAGTTCATGTTTATAGTTACTACGCACTGCCTAGCAAAGATCTGAGTTTCAAGTCTCTTCAGATGTAGTGATTATTTAAATCAGCTAGTAGTTGTTATTGACCTTGAAACTTCCACCACAACAAAGTTAACAACTTGTATACCTGTGCAGCCAGACTTTCTTTTAGAAAGAAGATTCAGAACTCATTAGATATCTTGTTGCATTTTATACATTATTTATCACAGTAAAGCTCTAAAGAGGGCAAGAAAATACTCAAATGGGAAGTTATCAGAGTATGTTTCCATAGATATCTGATTTTTAATTGACCAATTTGTATGTGTATATCATTTACAAGTCGTTTTGAAATTTGTATCCATCGTGAAATGGCTAAATAAAGCTAAATTCATTGAACCTCATATTTATTTTTGTGATAAGATTGAAAATTGACTCTTCACATTTTTAAAAACACATTTTTATTACCTATGCCTCCCATGCTGTATAATAAATATATCCTTGAACTCATCCAACCGATCTAACTGAAATTTTGTATACTTTGACCCAATTTCTTTAACCCCAAACCTACCCACTTTGGTATCTCCTATTCTACTCTTTCCTATGAGTTTAACTTCATTAGGTTTCTCAGATAAGTGTGACCATGCATTCTTTTTTTTTTTTTTTTTTTGGCTAGACTCGTTTAATGTAACATAATGTTCTCCAGGTACTTAAGAATCTATCAGATTCTTGAGATAGTCAAGGACTGCAAAAGCTCAGAAACAGGGCTATGTAGCATGCTTACTGTCATTTAGGGACACTATGGTTATTGTGCACTATTAACAATTTATCCGATTAAAAATACTTAAACTATGATTATTTAATAAGCTGGCAAGAAATTATCATTAGAAATCTCTTCTGTTTCTTAAACACCTTCTTTTATTTCAATGCCATGCCCATTACTGTTTCCATCTTGCATCTTAGTATCAAGCTTTGTAAACACAGAGGGAACCCATCAAGTATTTGGCTGGCTTATACTGTATAAATTAAAATCTTCAAGCTGGATCAGGGAGGTAGGAAAGAACAGAAACCAAAGATGCTTGCAAGGAAGTTTATGCAGCGGGGTTGAAAGGTGGAGTTCACTGAGTCTGATAAAAGTTCATGTTTTCTCTTAGTCTCTCTCCTGGGTCTTAAAGCAAGCAAACAAACAAACAAACAAAACAAAACAAAACAAAACAAAAATAGAGTTCTGTTTACTTAATAAGTTGTTCTTTATGAGTAAGGGCCTATGTATAAATTACTGTAATTATAAGCTATTAACTCCTGATTCAATATTTTATTTAGGGAATTAACTAAAATTAATTTTAATTTACAGAAGTCTTCAGTGCCAAAAAGATAAATAAGGGCACTGGATCCAATGTTACTTGATTTAGGAGAGTGAAAGAATTCTTCCATTCTTTAGGTCTGCGACTTTGAGTATACTATCTGGTTTCTTTTTGCCCTATAAGTAGTTGAAACGAAGCGATGTTTTATAACTACTATCAGATGTGGAAACTTTAATGAAGTGAAAGATTATAGGAAAGATGGAGGTATACTAAACACGGAAGTATATCTTTTTTGATTAAATAAATATTTGGCCTGCCCTCCTCTTTCGCCATCTCCTTCTTTTTCTTGTTTACTCTCTAGTACCCCCCAGCTCTGACATATTTTGGAAAGCCTTCTATTAATGATATTTCAAGAAAACATTAGACTGAAAAATGTCATTACTGGTGCTCAAAGTTATCAATGAGTGAGTGATAAACGTCCAAATTCACAAACCTTTGAAATAACATTTTTGACAATATTTTGTGACCTGGGTGTCTATTTAAATCTTTATTGGAAAGTAACTTCTTTCAAATTGTAATTTCAAATTCTATTACAACTGCTTCTTAGAACTCTTACCAAGGTAATTGTGTCCAAGTTTTGTGGTAGCATGTAATACTAGACTATGATTCGGGACCAGCTAGTGAAGAGTTTAAATTCCCTCTCTCAAAAACATTTCCCAGGCAAAACAATATTAGAGGGGAATAGACTTACATAGCAGGATGTTTTAGATACTCTAATAAAGAAGAAAGGCCTCTCTGTCTGTGTTGAAAAATAGGAGGAAAATGGTAATTGGTTTAGAGATGGAGGAAGACTGTATCTAACGGAGGTGAGTCCCTTAGCTTCGGCCTGTCTCTGTGTTTCTATGTCTCTGTATTTCTCTCTCTCTTTCTCAGTCTCTCTCAGAACTTTTCTCACTCATGTATGTAATGCAGTTATCCTAAATACAGACAAAGTGTTTATTTTTACACTTATTAGAAAGTGTTAAACCATAGTGATTACATAATACTTCAATCTTATCTTTGTCCTCCATTAATCCCACAAGCTAAGTCCATTGCTAACAAATCCTTATAAGGTTCATTTCTCTAAAGAAGACATGGCATACTTAATTTTACATTGAGTATAGAGATATGGTGTAAGAGAATCTGTCAAAAGTGAAAATAATAAGAATAAGGATATGGCAAAATAATCATTTAACTGTAGGACCAGAAGTAAACTTAGCATCCAGAAGCCAAGTGTTTTAAATAAGAGGAAATAACCTACTTCATTTCAGACTCTTAATTAATGCAGTAATTTGTAAATGTGTAATAATTTCAAATAAAATTAGCAGCCTAGTGGCTATGTAGGAATGCTTCAAACACAACATGATACAATCAAACTCGTTATTTTAAATATATGAATCTATTTCACCATAGTTATACACTAGATGTAGATTTCTTGCTGAGAAGTATTCACATAACTAATTCTCAGCTTCGAGATTTAGTCTATTTTCTTAAGAGTTTCAATGCTTCTAACAATCTCAGTTTATTAAACTCCCTATGTTCTCCTGCAGTTTAAAACCTTTTTTTCAGAAAGACATCTTTTTCTAAGATGTCTTAGAAATCTTTTCGCCTTTAACCGGTGTATTAAAGCTGTTCTTTTTTTTAAATAAACTGAAAAGATCAAACAATGAAATAAATACAGTATTTTATTAAAATAGTTTGTATTGACTTTATTTGTTATTAAGCAACATTTTAGAATTCCTATGAATCATATGACTGGACTCTTGTGAAATAATGTACATGTTCTGAAAATTCTAATTTTTGCATGTAATTACAGAGTACTCATAGATCCCATGTTTAAAAACAGTTACAGTACATTTAACTTTTTTATATTTCTATTCTTTGTTATTCACTATTTGTACTATTTAGTGACTAAGGAGAATGTTAAAACCCGCTCTTAGAAAACTCCCTTTAAGTAATTCTGCCTCTTAAAGAATCAATTTGTAATTACAGACTAATTATTTTCATATCTGTATAAAGCACCTGATCTATATCTGTCCTATTTCAAACTGTTTCAGAAAAGTATTTACATAATTTTTATCTTATACATTATAAATTAATTTACTCATTTAAAGTATACATATTTGTGACACAAAGCTATGAAATAATAACCACCTGTCTTTTGCTACTTCAAATGGCTTAGAGAGGCCTGAAGTGTATCAGTCCTGGGAAAAGGTTGCATCTGCAGGTCAATCATTGTTATCCAGTGCAGGGTTAAAGGAAAGGACTACAGAGCTAATTATTTCCAGATGAAATTAAACCTCTGGAAGGAAGTACACAGTAGTTTTTCTCATTATGACCTGAGGTTCTAAACAATTTAAACAACTATGAAGCAAGAGCAGATGGTACCTTCATTTTTTAAAGTAATAAACATAAAGAAAAGTACTCCTGAGGAATATAGTCTCCTGGAAAGCAATCATGTGCATTGTCAGCACTGGGAAGCAGTCCAATTCCCTGTGCATTTTAAAACTATAAGATTGCTATGAATTGAACCATACTGACACTGTTAATCTATTTGTAATAAATAACTATAATGCATTTGTCATTAACAACCTGAGGGAAAGTACAAATAGAAGGAATTACACTATCACTATTTATTTCTTGGCTAAATTTTCTTAAGAATAATCTATGTAAATGGATTTAGATATTTAAAAAGGTGATTCTATGGAAATATTTAATGCCCTTTATAACATACTGTAACTATATAAATTAATCTGGCATTTTTTCCAATTTTCTAGACTTTGGTCTCTGAATAGCCTTGTTTTAGGCTGGAATGAGTTATAGTTCTTGTGTTTTATTGCTTTTTTAACCCCAAAGTCAAGCTTTGTGTCAAAATCTAGCCCAAATATAAAGTGATAGTAACTTTCTTTTCTTGCTATGTACTTTCAATCATACATTGAAATAACCATCTAAGAATAGTATAACCAAGGAAAAACAAATAAATAGGCAGATTCCTGTTAATAGCAAACATCAATTTGGAGATATTTGAATTTCTCAGATCACTGGAATATAACAGAATAAAATCATAAAGGACCCTTCTCCTTGACTACTTTGGACTCTTATTAGTGCCAGATACAACTTATAATTACCTTTGGGCTTAGGGACTGTGATTGTGAACTGATTATGGAAGATTCACCCTGGATAGGCAGAACGCTCTAAAAGGCCAACAAAGGAGGGCTCACTTCTGCTTCTTTATAGAGGAGCCCTAGTCTCTGCCTTCACCTTGGACATTGTCTCCTGGCTTCCAGTGCAGACTCTTTAGCCTCCTGATGAGGATGCATACAGGACAGTGAGCTCCAGGCTTACGTCTGGATCCCTATGATCTCCAGTGCACAGACACACCTTTTGCATTGTTCCACATCTGACTCTGTGGGCAGCTGTTTTAAGCCCATCTTGTACATTTTTATATATTTGTGTATCTTTCATTTCTTCTGTTTCTCTAGTAAACAGTGACAGATACAGGGATGGAAACTTTATTTATTTTTTCTCACTTTTTCCTTCTTCCTCTTTCATATTTTCTTTCATTATTTTCATCTCTGTTGACACTTTTATTATTTAAATTCACAATGAAGGTTTATTTTAATATTCTTATTAAAGTGCCATAACATTGTTGTAAGACCAAAGTATGCAATGTCTAGAATAGTCCTTAAACTCAAAGTAATGTCCAATTTATCATTGTGTCATTTTTTTTCTTGTTACTGTTTCTGACCAAGTAAGCTATTAAATGCCCTTTTGGTCTACTTAGAGGATCTGGATTGATACTGCTGCCAGGAATGTGAGAAAATCACCATCACTCTATCATCCTGAAGTGTTGTCTGGGTATGTCTTATTCCCCTCAACACCGAAGTTAGCTCTTCTGGCCTTGGACTATGCTAGTTTTGAACTGTGAGCTTTCTGCCCTTCCGGTTTTAAATCTGGTACCTGATATTCATGTAGAAGGCTCAGGAGTAACCCTGGTCCCTAAGTTTTCCTGCCTTACATGTCAATGTTCACCATGTTTATAGCCTCTGTAAACTTGATGCTTTAGCACTGCTCTACTTATATATGTTAAACTGTTTCTGTACACTGCAATAATATGTCCTAGTTACCCTATTTTGGTCTCCTGCCTCTGTCACCACCTACCACCCTTGGGAAGACAATTCTTCCTTGGAGCATACCTTAACACCAAATCAACAAGCCAAGATCTACACCCCTAGACACTTCTTTGTTGGGCTGTTACACTCTTTGGACTCTATATGCTTCCCAGATTGCCCCAGAATCAGGTACCCAACAACAAAGGAGCACTTCCACCCCCAGAGCACACTAATATGAAAACTAGCCAGTCTTAACTGTGCTTACTTACTTGGCTCCTTCTTTTCCAGTGAAATCATGAAAAAAATTCTTGCCCACAAATTTTCTCTCCATTCTGCCTCTTCACAGACGCTTCCGTTCTCCCATAAACATGCTTTCCCTTATTATTGGATACCTTTTGTCCTTCAGAATTGTAACAAGCATTTTTTCAGTAGCAATCATTGCCAGATCTGCTGCCCTTACAATAACACACATTTACTATTAATACAGTACATTCTGAAATAATTTTATGCAGGTGAAAAGATGTTTACATTGATAGTTTGATGCATTGATGTCTACCTACTACTTTAGATATTATGATAAAGAAATATCGTATAAGTTTAGAGCCACAGAGAAGACTAGGGGTGTTATTTTACTCATATTCTTGGTACTGTAACAAAGTCCCTTACACAATTAACTTTGTGAAATTAAAATGCAGATGGGCCCAGTGGAAACATATGAAAGACTTGTAGAGTGGTTGCCAGAAATTTTAATTCACATAAAGATTTATCAGAAGCACTGTACTGGACAATTCTTGGCAATACATTTTATTTCACCATCTGTATGTGTGGTCCCCCTGAAGGAGTATTGTGTAAAAACTGTAAAACTATGATTTAGCACTGGAGTAAGACCCATTCTCATTACCAAAATTTCTTATTAAAGTAGTATTTGAGCACATGCGGGCTAGTAGTGTTCAAATACAACATATTATCAGAAGCTACTTGAGTGTTTACATTAAAAAAGCAATACAGCAAAAGACACATTGCCACATTTCTTCACTTCAGACACACATAGCCTATCATTCTTGCCACTTTGGGAGTTCACTTTTGTATCATTGGTTGTATTGTACAGTTTGCCACTGTAAGTTCACTTTTGTATCATTAGTTGTATTGTCTGGATGTCCCCAAGTACTGGATTGATTCATAATGCTTATATTTTCATGATTATTTTGACTTTGGGGAAGGACCATGTCTCAGTCATTTGCTCATCACTGAGCACAATTCTTGACACACACAGTTTAAAAAAAGAGGTTTATTTTGGTTTACAGTTTGTAGCAGTTTCAATCCATAATAGCTAGCTGGTTCCAAGGCAAGATGGCATGACACCAGGACATAACTGACAGGAAGCAGAGAGAGTAAAGGGAAGAGCTGCAGGAGGGCAGATGAACCCCACCACGCCACACATCCAGTGATCCACCTTTTCCAAATCAAGCCCCATGATCTATCATCACATTTCACTCTAAAATCCCCATAACTGAATCACCTTCTAAAAGACCTACCTGTAAGCACATAAAGCTCCTAGGGACCTCCAGATATAAACCATAAAATTCTGACCCTGGCCTCTAAAAATCTCATGTGCATCCCTTATGCAAAATGCATTTAGTCTATCTCAAAGAATTGCCTAATGGTTTCAGTATTGTTGAAAAATCCAAGCCCAAAGTCTCCTATGAGATTTAAGGCAAACTCTTAGTTGTGAGCCCACATGAAAATAAAATAGAAACTTAAACATTGGTGACATACATTGTGATTCCTAAAGGGAAAAGTAAGGGAATAGAACTCAATAGGATCAAAGCAAGACTGAAATTCAGCAGGGCAAACATTAAATCATGTAGCTCCAGGTCCAACATCAGGGCAAGCAATGGCAAGATGTGAATTCCAAAGGGCCTTGGTGGCCCTGCACCTATAGCATTGCTGGTGGTTGGAGTTCTTGTGACCTCTCACTTGGGCTGACTTTGCTCACTTCATGTGGCTTTCCTCAACAGGTATTCCATCTTTCTGGCTTCTCCAAGCCCCTGGGATCTCTTCTGTACCTTTGACTTCCTGCTTATAGCTTCATGTACTGCCCTATCAGGAACATACTGCCTGGTCTCACAGGCCTTCTTCTAAAATTTGTGTGGAAGGCTACAGCTGTTACATTCTGCATACCTGTAAAACCCACACCACGTGGATTACACCACAGTCTGCCATCAGCTCAAAGAATGGCCAGGTTCCCTTGAAAGGAGGCTGCAGAGGCCTCTGAGTGCCTGAATGGCTGAATATTCTGAATTGAATCTCCCTGGAGAACCAATTGCCTAGGCATTCTTTCTCAAGCAGGGCATTCTATGGATCTCTTCTCAAAGCAAAGTCTTACTTTTACTCATTTGAGCCTGTGAAGAATGGGGTCTTGCTGGTTTCTGATGTGCCCTCAAGACATCTTTCCTATTATCCTGATACAAATATTTGGCTTCTTTTCAATGACAATATTTTCTTTTTTAATTTTATTAGTACATGTTTGCAGTATATCATGAAAATATTTATATTCACTGTTGGTAGTTGGTACATGTACATGGCACATCTTTTTCTTTTTATATCCCCCCTCTCCTTTACCCCTCCCCATCTCAATCTCTTTGTCCCTTTCTGATTTGCTGAAGAACGATCTCCCTATTTCCTATTGTCTGTATTTTTGCTCTTTGACTTATACTTAGGGTTTCTCACATAAGAGAAGCCACACTATTTTTAACCTTATGTGTTTGATTTATTTCACTTAATATTATGGCCTCAAGGTGCATTCATTTTCCTACAAATGACTGACGTTTATCCTTCTTTATGACAAAGTAATCCTGCATTGTGTATAAATAACACATTTTCTTTATCGTTTTGTCCTGACATAGGTCACTTCCACAACTTAGCTATTATGAATTGTGGTACTATAAACATTGGCATGCATGTGTCACTGTAACCAAGTGCTCTCAGTTCTAACTTTGCAGGTCCCATCTCTGACTAAGGTTTCTTTTTGGCCAAACCAAAACCTTTTAAAATCATACAGTTGTAATTTTTGGTCTACATGTTCAATTATAAAGTAGGCTCATAATAATAACCATGCCCCAATAATAGCCATGCCACAGCCTCAACGTTAGACTACCTTGCTCTTTCCTTTGTTGGTGTTAATCTCAGTCTCCTTCAAAAACATGAGCAAAATATAAGCATATTTTCTGCCAGATGTAGTCCAGTTTTCTGCCAGAGCATAATACATGGCCTAGAGTCCAACTGCCAGTGGAATCCATAGTCCCAAAGGAAATGACCCAAGGTTAGCCTTTAAGGTTTGTATTTCTATCAACATTCTGATCTTCTTGCTCTGATCAGAATTTCCCACCAAGCTTAGTTTACAGCATTATAGGCCTGCTTTAATGTCATACAAACCATTTCCTAAGGTTTCTGAACTAGTAGTAGTACAACAGCAAAGACCCCCATTCTCTAGTACCAAAGTTTGTCTTAGTCACTTTTCTCATCAGTGAAACACAATACCTGACACCTACAACCTAAAGAAAGACGAGTTTGTTTTGGCTCACAGTTTATAGACATTTTGATCCATAATCTTGTGGCTCCAAGGTATAGTGGCATGGCACAAGGGCATAGCAGAGGAGAGTTGCTCACTTCATGGCAGACAGGAAACAAAAGAGTGAAGAGAAGAGCTGGGGAGGGTGATAAATCCTTCCTGACAATGGCTCAAGAGATTCGCCTCCTCCAAACAAGCCCCACCTCCAGCCATCACATTTAGCTATAAAGCCCTATAATCTAATCACCTTTCAAAAGCCTCACCAATGACCACATGAGGCTCTTGTGGGACATCTAGATATAAACCATATAGCCAAAATGTACATGGTGCCAGATCTGGGAATAAAGTGGCTAAGAACATCCTGTAATGCTTTGATTTGACAGAAATTACCATAACATATCTTAATTTATTCAGGACATCAAGACAATCATGGAAACAGCTATTGCAGGACTGCTTCAGAAAGAGTCAGTAACCATGGCATAATGTGTTCCCTACAAGTGCAAGTATTTTGAGGGTGTTATGTTAATGTGTCTTTTACTACAATTTTTTTAAAAAAAGACATCTTATATTTTGACTATCCCTCTATAAAATAAGACATAAGGTAACAGCTCTGTTTCTGGGTCCTGTTAAGAGACTAGATACTGGCTAGCAATAGAAAGAACAAGTAGAAATATTCATGACTCCCTTCATATTTCTAAGAAGGTTGTAAATGCTATCATGCAGTAGGTTTATGTCTTTTAAAATTTAAATTCCAGTTTCTATGAATGGGAATGTTATGGAAACAAGCGTATTAAATTGCTATTTATTTCTCATAGCTAAATGCATTTGAAGAGCACAGAACTGGGATTATGAATGCAATTTCTGAAATCATGTTGCAGCAACTGGAAACATTTTTCAACATGCTGGGAAATTGGATTGACTATATCATAAAATATGGCAGTTGCATAGAAGCTTAAAGATTTTCAAATGTGCTGTTTTTAAACTTTGGTAATTGTGTTCTGATAAGCTCATAATTGTTTGACATGTGCATGCTCAGTGTTATCGAAGTTTAAATTCATTCAGTGAACATTTACAAATGTGTATTTCTGAGAACTTATTAGCAAGCAGAGCTAGGCTAGATTGAAGACTGGGGGGGAATCTCTTCATTGGAATAACTAGGGATCAATCTGAAGTTATTGCTATACTGTAAAATTTAATGTGTACACTTATAAATGAAAATGCTAATATTCTAAATCTTTTCAAGTATCGAATGAACAAAATGTTTTTTTTTAAGAATGACTTTTTAAAAGGAATTTCTACATTTTAACACAAATATGAAGCATTCCATTGAACCTCTGAGTATCCAAATATTCTAAGAGAAGAGTCTTTGGAAAAATCTGACTACAAAGCCACTGGACCTCACAGTACTGGTGGAATAACAAACACATTAAGAAGTTAAACATTTGCATACATGTGTAATTTATCTATGGTGAAACCGCCAGAGAAAGCAATTTGAAAATATAGTAATAATGCCTTCTTCCACAAAATTCATGAAATACGTGGTGAGTGATCAGAGTTCTGGAGGTTCACCTGATGAGTTAGTTTGTCTTCATGTAGAATCAAGGCCATTACCACACACAGAGTAATTTCTCTTTTGTGTAGAATTATCTCTTGGGAAGAAGATTTGATTATTTTGCAGTAACTGGTCAATGTAACATCTTAAATCTAATCAAACTACCAAAAACCAGTAGTAAAAAACTTTCAAAGCCTACATAAATCAAACCATAAGAAATTAAATGTGGGACACCTGTCCATGTATAAGCAAACATAAATATTGCTAAAATATTTTATGCCAAGCTTATACAATGCAGTTTTGAATGTTTCTAATTAGGAATAAATTATGAATATTTTTATTATTTTAAATGTTCTTCTATTAAATCGATGCATTGAGGGAGGTAATCAGGTTCTTCCCTAATCAAGTTATAAAATTTGCAATGTAACTCAAAATTATTAGACGATAAGGACAATATGCCATATTTTATACTGTTAAAGACTAAATAGGAACATGTAGCTTATAAGTACAGACAATGTTGCTTATTAATACTGAATCCCAATTTAGGCAGCACACCCACTTGATGATTCATCCGTCTACCTTACTGCAAGACTTCTTCTGAAGGATTCCTATGAAGTCAGTGTTAAATACTGGAGGCATAAAAGACAACTAAAACTATCTGTAGGAAAACTCACCTTAGTTGTTTTCAAAAATTCACTACTGTAGTAGTATTCAGATACACACTATTGGTCTATATTTTTGCATTGTTTGTTATTCTTAAGTTAAATTAATTAGTAGCTATTGAATGGCTAGAAATTTACTGGTACATTTCCCTCTACAAAAACAATTAGCACTCAAATGTCTATAAACTTTACTTTGAAGTATAGCACCCATAAGAAATTTTTGGATTCTTATTGACTTCAGTATTATTTTTAGTAATTCTTATTAATGTTTTTAAACTTATGTTTTAAAAAGATGTGATATTTATACCCTACTCATTTATTTGGATTAACATTTTGTTTATATTTAATGGTCATTTACATGTCTTTTTTGTGAATTGCTTTTCTAGATTAATCCTTGATTTTTAAATAGTAATAGGCTATATTTAATTCCTAAAATTTGTTTTCCTAGTATCCTGTTTTGAAGTTTTGTACCAATTCTACTGCTTTGTTTTGATTGACTTTGTTCTGTTATCTTTTGTTGGATTTTACTGTCTTTAAAATAAAAGAAATATATAAATATTTTTCATCATATTATCCAATACATACAAAAGTGTTTTGCAAAATGAAAACATTATTTAAGGATTTTAATACTAATTCTAATATACTTTAATTGTTATATTTATTAGGAAAAATATATTCAGTGTTCATCCTGACTTCTGAAGATGCATGCTTGCAAATGTCAACTCTAAAATCTTAATCCAAGTTGATTTTCTCAAAATGGAATCGAGTTCCCCACTTATAAAAAAGTTATCAATAAAGCTAATCTTATGAACCACTCATCCTAACTTTTAACTCATGAATTAAAATACATGAAGTTTTCCTCCCTTTAGAGTTGTTTTTAGCCCTCTGTGGCTATTTTCTTTTTAATACTAACTATCTGATCATTTCTCCATGAACCAAAGCCAATTTTAATGTATGAAACCTGGGTAATGTATTTCCCTGTCAACATAAACTGTTGCAATCTCTTCACTGGGCCCTTGAACTTTGAGGTGATACGGAGTGTGTAAGGAGTATTTTTGCTTCTTAATCCTTTGTGGAAACTCTTATTTATGGTTCCTATCAATCAGTATGCTCTAGTCCTATTTCCTTTTTACATCAAAAATGAATATTTCTCAAAGCATTGACTATCACTAAATTGAGTCCCCTTTGGCTCCCCAGGGAAAATCATGCTGTCATATCTATTATGTGCGATCTGTTATGACCTTCCTACATTAACGCATGGCCTCATTACAAACACTAAGCATTTTATTTCCTCTTTAATTCTCAGTGGGGCACAAAATATATTAACCCATTGACATTTTTCCTAATAAAGATAAGAGAATGAAAGTAATGCCCTGAACCTGACCTTAGCATTCAATAGATTCTGTTGCTTCAAAAAGGCAAGTGATTATTTTGTAGTGGTTTGTTATTTTCTGAAAGTTGTCCCTTGAAAATAAAAATATGCAAGTAAATACATCGGTCTGGTACAATTGTTGCTTGTGCAATTTGGCCACTGGTCATCTTATTTCACATTAGTCTGTGAGCAGCAGGTCAAGCCACACGGGTAGTTTTCCTCTGGGAAGCCCAGTGAATGCACTTTTACAGATGGTAGGGCACCTAGAGACATATTCTAAGCAAACCCACTTCAGATGAGTGAGTTTGTGGATAAGGCAGAAAATTCATAGAAGGGCATAAAAACCATTTGGGTACCAAGTGATTTAGGAGCGTGGAAGTGCAATATCTACTATCACATTTATAGGTCTTGGCTTTGAAATATTGTCCAGTTTCTTTTTCCATCTCAGTCACTAGCTGAGCTACCAGGGGGAAAGTAATACTTATCTCTCTCAGGCCTTTGGGGCTTATTCATTCTTTTAAAAGTGGGAGCTTTGGTGGAAAATCATTAGTCATTGCCTAGATTCTAAAGAGAGGAAACCTCATCCACTAAACAATGACCATTTTGCCATTTGCAATGAACCATTCGACTGGGGATTTTTTGTTGTTGTTTCTTTGAGCTGAATGAGGTTATTCATCACTTTATCTTCCCCTAGGGCTAGTTACTTTGGAGCTTACTGAATAAAAGAAAAGAAAGAAATAACTGAAAAGGAAAAGCGGGTGCAGTATTTTCACTAGCCTAATTATAATGATTTGTGAGTTAGCAACAGAGCTAGTATCAATGTTTGTGTGGCATGAGTCACTATATTAGTTTTGAGATATACTAGACTTTGTGTAGATAAACTTTGGTTTTATAGGTTATGGGTATGTGCCAATGGCTTCCCATTCAACTTAAAATAAACCACTCACTCAGGTTGCCTGCTGGGCTGTGTATAATCTGGCCCTTCGCCCCATTTTGGTTGTACCATCTTTTCTGCTTGTGAAACGTATCAATCTTATGACCACTGAAGTTCTCTTCTAGAAAAACTCTTATCCCTAGAAATGTTGTATCTGGATGCACATGGTCATTTAAATCATCAGTTAGACTTCAGCTGGGAAGGAAAAAACTTCTCTGAGTATCCTACCTGAAAATATGGCCCTCCTAGAAGTTCAATATAACTAATTCATGTTTTTCTTTAAGTCTCTTCAGAGCAGTAGCATCATGTTTACTTTTATGTGTATCCTTTCATTATCTATCTCAATATCTACTGGATAATCTCAGAGAGAAGGCATCATATTTGTCTTGTTCCCAGTGCCCCACTCTAGCACCTTTAAGCGTGCTTCACACAGAGCTAGTCCTTCACACAGAACTGCTGAATGTGCAAATGTCTGTACATTGTTCAAAAACACGATTTTATTATCCAGGCATCAACTACTTCAAGAGCACTGCTGGCAAATTCAAGAAAACCCAGACAAACAAATCTTATTTCTGTAACTACATCAACATGTCCAATCCAAGATTAAGGTGACACCCCAATATTCAGGGTTGAATTCTTTCTTTCTTTCAGCAATTTATATAGAAATGAATATTTACTTTATGTTTGCCTCTTATGGTTCGGTGATAAATAAGATATAGATATACTCATTGAATTCACATTACTTTACCTTATGTTAGTAGGAAAGAAAACAATTAAGCAAGCAAATATAATTAATTCAATAAGATAGATTCAGCTAGAGAGAAAATGGTTCATAGCCTTAGTAGAAAACACCTCCCTCAGCGGGTAAAAACTTTCTTGGAGAAAGTCTGTCAGATCTGATTCTCTATAAAAAAGAATCCAGAAAACATGAGGTTCAAGTTTGAAGACAAGAATCAAAAGACCTTATGTGTTTGGATTTATGTACATAAAATGGGAAGCAGTCAAAGTCTTAGGTAAGAAAAGATACTATAAGTAATTTTGTGCATGTGTGTTTGTATGTCTGTGTTTGTGTTACTGAGGACTGAACTCAGGAAGTTCTGAGCTATGTCTTGAGCCTTTTTATTATTTTTATTTCAAGTAAGGATCTTGCTAAGTTTCCTAAGTTTTCCTTGAGCTTGCAATTCTCTTGCTTTGGACTCCTGAATAGCTAGGATTACAGGTGTGCATCACCACACAAATGGATTTGAAAACATCTCTCAACCACATCTTACAAAATAAGCATGCTGAAGCTAGACATGAAGTAGGGAGTTAGCAGCTGTTGCTTCCAAATAAAAATTGTGTTAATCTCGCCAACAGGGGATGAGGTCTTGATTTGGGAAGCAAGAGAGGAAATGCAGGTTATTGTATCATCAGTGGACCTTTTTAATTGATTTGATGTAGGGATTTAAAGAGAGAACACAGCACAAAATACATCAAGATTTCTGGCTTGTGTAACTGGCACTTTTCATTTTGAACTATTTGTTCAAAAATAGTTATACTGGTCATGATCTAGCAATTATATAGGTATTGGGGATATTGCTGCCAGGTTGTATAAGTAAGAAAATTTTAAAATTAAATATATAATATTATAGTGAAAAATATGTGATTTGGAAGAAAATCAAAAGACTAAGCAGGATGAAATGCCCTAGTAGTCAAGGAGGATATTACTAAATAAATGTCTTTTATATTCTACTATGAAGAAAATTAGCAATAAGCACCCAGAGCTGGGAATGGACCCCAAAGGGTGAGCAAGGAAAAAGGTCCTGAGGTTTGTGGTCTTCCAGAAAAAACAGGAAGGTCGTTATTGCATTAGAAGCCAGGATGGCAAGAGGAAAAGAACATTAGAGAGTAGCTGAGAGCCTGATCATGATGAGGTATTTAATCATCAAGCATTCATCAACCACTGAGGCACAAGAGGGTATGCTGTGAGACTCCTTGGTAGAGATGTTGCTGAAGGCATTTGAATATAGTACAAACTCCTGGAATCAATGACTTTAAATCCCTTAATCCAAGATTTACTTTGTTTTTTTTTTCCAGATAGGAACAGCTTTTTCTATTAGATCCAGCCAGTCATATAAGCATGATGACTCCTTTAGTAACTAAATAATTTATTGTCAGAGTCCCACATGCCCATCAAAACTATTTTAAAGTCCAATTGATACTAGTATTTGAGTAATAATGATGTGGACTTTTATTCTTAAAGAAAGTCTTACACTGTAAAAAGTACACACAGACCAATGTAATATTACATCAGAGTTAGCCTTAGGCAAAATTGAGAAGGGGAGAGAAATTTCCTTTAACTCTTTTCTTTAATTCTGCGTCATCTTTGTGTCCCATCTGGATGCTTTCTCCCACTGTTGGTGTTAGAAGCCCCCAGCACAGCGCTGAGAGCTGTACCTTGCTGTGTCTCTTGCCAGGGACTAAATCTCCCTGCTCAGTTCACTCAGGATATTCACTATCACCTTCCACTGTGAAAGCCCAACAATCAGAAGAATTTCTCTGTGATTTTGCCAATGGAAGACTATTTCACTATCTTGTACCCCCTCTTGTGTAAAACACATAATCCAGAGGTATTTGTTTCAGGCAATTGCTCTCCAGTATTTGTTGTTTTTAGGCTGACATTGGAGATTGCAAGTATCATGTAAAACAGCAAAGGAAATGTGAGGGGTAGGTGGGGTTTATGGATGAAGCCTGATGTAAAAACGAGAGAGATTTCCACCTGCATTGTCTATTAACAGATCCTTTCCTTTTTGGAGATGCTACATATTTTCAGCCTGTTAATAGAATTCATAATGAACTCAATGTCAGATAGTGAGCAGAAGAGAAAATAATTGTATACTCATGTGCAAAACTAGTACTTAGATGGTCAAAATCTGTACAGTGCTCCAGAAGACTTTCCTGGCACCAGACAAGCAACCATTTTAGCTTTTCTTTGGATTCCTTGCCAGTAGCTGCTTCATTGCTTGAAGTTCTTATTCAGTCCCCTTCAATCAACAATATCAAGACCAAATTCAATCATTATATTAATCTCAGTATAGAACTGTGTGTACACTATCATAATTTACATACACACATACGTGTATACATTATCTATATCTATATCTATATCTATATCTATATCTATCTATATATATATAAAACACAAACTATATCTTTTTGGATGGAATTCTTCCAACTTGCTATTCTTTTTAACAAGAAATTGGGCTCTTCATGTATTTAATTTATCTATTTCTGTGTTTTTATGTGTGTTCCCAAAGGCCTTTAGGCAATGAGTGCATCGTTAGTAAACTGAATTTGAAATAAACAAATAAATAATACTGGTTCATTACCCTGGGTCTGATTTTTTTCATGGTAGAATTAAAATGAATGAATATTTAATACTATTATTTAAATCATTCAAATGTGGATTCTGTGGGAGCATTTTTAACCTTAAAAATGGTAACCATATGAAATGCTCCTCTTAAGGAGTAATCTTAGAATGCTCAATTGGAACAACATTTAAACAGAAAAATTTTCTGTGAGCATATGTTCTTTCTCAAACTATTAATGTGATAAAGAAGATCTAGTGTGGCTTACCTTTACTTTTTTTGGTGAAGGAAGCGTACTGGGAATTGAACTCAGGATCTGATGTTTGCCAGGCAGGCACTGTGCCACTGAGCTAAATCCCTGGCACCCTAGTATGGCTTATTTACATTTAAGTGTGATATGATCTTAATCACTTTCTTGTTTCTTGGACACAATTCACAGCACGCACTGTTTAAAGGAGGAGAGGTTTATTTTGGCTCATATTTACAGTCTGCACTCTGCAGGTCCAAAAGCAGAAGAGGTATGGCACAGGGCATGCGGGAGGAAGAGCTGCTCAGGTCATAGCAACCAGGAAGCAGAGAGTGCAGGAAGATGCCTGGAGAAAAACAGCTCCTTCCGGTTCCATCCCAGTAATGCACCTCTTCCAACTTGAGGCAACCTCCTAACAGTGAATCAGCTATACCCACCCAGTAATCCAATCATGTCCCCAAAGCTCTACCCAGGCATGCATGGGACTCATGCAAGACATCTAGATAGAAATCATAGCAGTGTCCATTGTAGGCTTTGGTAACCAAAAATTGTATTATTTTTCTATTTTGCTCACCTCCTCCCCACCTCAAAATCAAATGTCCATGAAGTTCTCATTTGGATAAGGAATTTTGAACTTAATGACCTTATAGATGTCAGAACTGATAACAATTATGCTACTCTCAGTTTTTTCCAAATTCTTCCAGGGCCTCAGCAAAAGTTTTTCATTGTGTCTTGTTTCAAGGCAATATTTATGCCGCTTATTTTTCTCCTTTGAAGACAGAATTTTGGCAGAGTTCCTGGAAAAAGAATGAGGGAGATAAACTGCACACTCTAAAATATTAGATGGACATATCTTTAGAAAATGAATCAAGTGTCTGAATCCAAAAGATATTTTAATTGCTTATTAACATTTTAAACTGTCTTATCATTGCACATTGGAAAGATATTCTTAAATCATTTTTCAAAACAACAAAAAATACTATAATTGTCCACTTAAGATCATTTTAAAAATCAGATATAAACTTTAAGTAGGCATAACCTTTGGAATGGTCCTATTTATCACACATGAATTTATCTATATTATATATATATATAGTTCAACCTTGATTCATGAAGTACATGTATAATACACATCTTTCAGTATTAAATGTAAGAAAAAAAAGAATCCTCTTTTACTCAAATTTTTAATGCATCTGCCTGTGTCATGTTAATTGGTAATGTCTTTATGCTACAAAGAAGAAAACAGTGTACTTCCCATTATAGGAAGAGTAGTCATGTAAGTTTCACTACCTTGTTCTACATCTTTTAACTTGAGCATCCTACATTTTTACTAGATATCAATTATTTTCAAATTACAATCTATAAAAGCAGACTTTTTCTCAGTAATATGTGGATGATACTGGAGATATCACTTTTAAAGCCTTTTGGGGAAGAACTGCATTTTCTTTTCCCTAGCATTTTCAAGTGCGTTGATACAAACCAGAGAAACACTATTGCTGTTGTTCCAGAGAGGCCTGGGATCTGTTGGACTGCTACCTGCATGCTGAACCATAGGTATCAATCAGTAAACTGCAGGACAAGTCTCTGCCTTCAAGTAACTTCTACTTTATATGGTGAGTGGAGAAGATACGGGATATGTAACCAAAGTTCAGTGCTAGGTACATTTAAATCCACTGTGAGGTTGGTGGAGGAGGAAATGGATAAATAATATAAAGTGAAAAGAAAAAATCAGGATTGGTGTGAATTCTAGTCGTAACTACTTTCAGCTGTGAATCCCGAACAAGACATTTTATCCCACTTTACTTAAATTTCCTATTATACAGCATTTGTTTCATAGGGTAGATATGAATATTAAGAAAACAATATATGTAATAGGCACCCAACAACTAATACTTCTTCCTCTCTGCTCCCAAATGTGAGTTTTGAATATGAATAATTATCAAAATAGTTGAATAAATTTGGCAAAGCTTTTAAAAGTAACTGAGTTTAATAGGAATAGAAGACAAAATGATATAATTCTGAGGGGCTCTGAGATTCACAGGAAGAGGGGTGGGGGAGGGTACAAGTTGGAAAGTGTAAGAAAGCTCAGCTACTGTTTTTTCTTTGGGTTTTGACCAAAGGCATGAGTTGAGGCTCCATAAGAAAGCTGTAAGTCCTGGGATACTATGTAGTACTGAGGCAACTGAGGAAGGACCTGTCTCACAAGAAACATTTGGAGTCTCATAAGCTTTCTTCTTTGTCCATTGGCAACTGTGCCATAGCTAAGAAGAGGCAGTCTCACTGGGAATAAGAACAGTTAAAAGAATTAGATTTTGTAACTTGAACAACTACTTTTAAGATAACAATAGACAATCTATTAACTAATGTTGATTTCATACTGCTTTTTTTTAAAAATTCTGTATTGTTTCTACCCTTTTTCTGCTTTAGTTTTTAAAATAAAAAAGATACAGTGGTCATGAGATAAAAGAAAAAAAAAGAATTACGTGCAGTAGTGCAAATAAAGTACTAGTATTGTACCTGTTGCATACTAAACAATGCATGTTAATTGTTGTTGTACTTAGAGTTGTTATTTATCTTGTAAGTTACAGTCAGAACATGAAAGTATGTAGGCAAAACACCTCTGAATATTGGAGAGGTGGTGGCAGTGATACCTGATAACTTGCCAGAAAAAGTAATGACGTAGTTAGAATTAAAAAAATAAAAGAACTGGTAAAATTCAGTTTATGAGATGTAGATGCATATTTGGAACCCAGAAGTTAGCTTTAAATTTCTCTACCTCCCAGAGAGAGAGGAGAGAGAGAGAGAAGAGAGAGAGAGAGAAGAGAGAGAAGAGAGAGAGGAGAGAGAGAGAGAGGAGAGAGAAGAGAGAGAAAGAGAGAAGAGAGAGAGAGCTTTCTAAGATACATAAGGTAGAAACTCAGCAAATACCCTTGAACAAATGAATAACTCAATGCATGTATAAAGTTCCTGAAATAAAGAAGCTTGGGCACTTCAGTCCTCTCACTGTTTTAAGGTTAGTCAAGTTTCATGAACAAAGTCTCTTGCAGAGGCAGGGACTGACCAAGGAAGACTGTTTCTGCAGCATGATTGACATTTATGCTATTTTCATTCCAGGCACACATAAACCACTGTGGTGGAAAAGCTAGCCAATGAGCAGACATCCTAGCTCACAGACCAGTAAAGCAACTTTGGCTCTGTGATAGTCGTAGTCTATTACTTAGTGTCCATGAAGAGAAATATGTTTTAAACCTAAGGAACCTCTCATGGTCTTGGAAACTATTTCATTATATAAGATTTTTATGGAAGAATGATTCTGATGATAGTATTATTATGAGATATTTTAACATCTGCATTTCCTTTTTAAATTTATTGAGATATGAGTGTCTCCTTCTATACCATTTATTTTCCAGTTTGTAATATCAGAATGGACTCTTGCGGCACTAGAGAAACTGCCTCTGGCTGTATTCCAGTCATCTGATTTTTTTTTTTTTTTTCGCAGCTGCTGGACTGTCTATCGATCTGGTCACCTAAGGTGAGGGAAAAAACAAGCTCAACAAAAATTGTATTCAAAGCTCCTGTGATCATTTTTTCCCCTTTTGTGCCAGCAGGAGGACAATGGGGGAAGGGATATTTCTCCCTCTCACTAGGGAACATGAGAAAATCATAGCCACACACAATTTTTATAGGTCATGCTACTACTGGAGGGAGAATAAGTCTATGTTCATTTCCTATAAAAAGAAAGCAAAATTGACCCACTCCAAAATTTAGTCCTTTGTCTATTTCAAAAACAGTTATTCTAACTGAAAAATGAGGCAGTTCTTTTTAATGTCATATTGAAAAGTAGTATTTGCACAAATGAAAGCCTATGGAAAATGGACGAGCATTTTAACTGTTCTACTGACAAATAGTTCATTCAAATGAAGAAATGATTAGCATTGATTGCCTTTAATTTGGAATAAATCCAAGATTATAAAATCATGAAGAAAATAAAAACATTATTGACCTAATGTTCTGAAGTGAGATTTTATTTCAACTTGTTTTATGAATCAGTGTATATCTTACCATTGTTTAGTGTCAATATATTTCCCAAGTACTAAATAATGATCAGTAATGACTAAAAAAAATTGAGCAAATTTATTGTTGCGGTACTTTCGGCCACTTTGTCTTAGTGTCAGCTTCCTCTTTTCTCCTCTGTAGTAAGCTATTTTGGATAAAATACGATTATTTGCAACCTTTCAGATAGAATCTTTAGCTTCTTATCCGATAGTGGGGTTGGAGATCTTGAACAAAGACAGAAGAGAAATATGGATGTGAGCAGCAAATGCCAGAGGGAAAGCAAGAAGGGCAAAGGGCAGGGAATTAGGGTTGTCAGAAGGCACTAAAGTGGACAGAGAAGGGCATGGGATTAAAGCTGATGGCACCAATGTGGCCTGAAAGGGCAACCCTGAGACAAGGTGGGCCAAGGAGCACCTCAGGAGGGCTTGGGGCACAACCCTGACACTGACTTACAACTTGAAGAAGGATTGCCAGTAGAAGCACAAGGAAGAGTTTTAAAAAAGAAAAAAAAAAAATACTCTCCTGCTTAGTACTACTTGCCTGTCCCCTAGCGACCTCTACCTCTTTCTACTTTATTTTACATGGAAAAAAAAAAAGCCATCACACAAAAGAATCCCTTCAACTTCCTCCCCATCTTTTCTCCAAGACTTAAATACATTTACATGCTCACCAGTTCCTCTTTTTCTCAGTGGTTTCTCCAATTCTTTATCAATATCATTTGCTCTGGCAATCTGAAGCTTTACTTCACAGGTCTCTGTGTTTCTTCTCTACTTTCATCTCCCTCTACACAAATTTCTCCCACGGGAAAGATGCACAAATATCATCACACTCAAATTTTGCATGAAATAAAAACAGGAAAAAGGACAAAAGGCAAAAGTATATTATTATACATTTGCTTGTGTCTTTCCCCGTGGCTGTGAACCTGTTTCATTTCCTCGTCGAAATGTACAATGCACATTCTTCACTTCCTACCAAACGCATTGTCTCTCATATGCCTTTTTGTGTTAATGAAAAGACTATTAATTTTTTTCAACTATCCATTAAAAAAACCTGGGAGGGAGATTCTACCTAACCGCTCCTAGAATTTTTCTGACTCGCTGTTGACCCAGAGTAGATATATTTCTTAACTTGATACTAAAAAAAAAATGTGAAAGACCCAAGTTGCAGTACATGTTAGTAGGTGTGTGCTATGGTTTGACAGTCTATCCATCTCTTTCTGGAATGTAAAGAACTTTAGTTGTAGTGGAATACGTTTTGCATCTTTTTAATCCTATATGTTTGTAGTATATGTTTCCATTCATCTTAGGGTGGAGGTACACATACTTAACAAACTTTAATTGTTTTTATTTCCCCTTTCATTCCTGCTCTCTCCTTCCATCTCTAGAACATCTTCTCATTTGTAAGTAATCTATCTCCCTGTTTTATTCACCATATTTTCTTTTTTTAAAAATTATATATGTATATATATATATATATATATGCTTTGAGTTTCTAGTATAAAAGCAGTTATGCAATATTTAAGTATGTGTGTGTGTGTGTGAGTGTGTGTGGTTTATTTCA